>JAPYYS010000640.1:0-79023 GCA_030522525.1 Campopleginae sp. 14b | reverse complement strand
AAAATGATTCGTCACTTTTTGTTCGATCTTTTTTTCTTTATTCGCCTCTTGCCTTCTTTGGACCTCACGAATGGATTCGTATAATAAAAAAGTGACGATTCATTTTTTTTTTTCATTTCGTGGCATTGCGTCGATGCAAACGTCAGGCTCATCGTATGCAATATTCCAGCAGATTTTTCCAAATGTTTGTTACACGATAACGTCACCCCTGAATTAATGTTGTGATTGCTTTGATAATTTTTCGAAATCGACTCGATGAAGGTACTCTTGGCGGAAAATTCATCTTTTCTACGACCGGAGTGGGCAGACATGGGTCGCCGGGCCACACACTTGTCATCTGATGATGAAATCGATGGTACAGTCGCTGAAAAAACGTCCGGACATGTCATACGGTAATATGGACGTGGAGTCATTAACGCCCGGAGACTACGTCGATTCTCTCAAGGAGCAAGTTGGTACATCGTATGCTGGTGAGTCCTCCCAATTTTTTCTGGATCCAACCTTCGTCGTAGAAGTTTCTTCGCTTCGATTATTTATGGATTCAAAAAAAAATAGGCTTGAAAAACTGGATTTTCAATGGCTCCGTGCATTAACGATTTTCTCCTTATTCGTTTTGAATAAGTGGACAATCGGTCAAACCATAAATTCTTGGTCCATCGAAGAATGTTGAAAAAATTCATTTACGATCGTCGAATTCGAAACGCATTTTCATGCAAACAAAATTTATTGGATTCATATCAGAAGCAATGAGCTCGAGCGAGATATTTACGTTGGATAGTAAATAAAAAATTTATGTGAAATAAACGAACGATTTTCTTGTAATTCGTTGGCAAGAACGAACGAAAAGAAATGAAAATGATTTTGAGCCTGGAAAATTACACGTGTGTTACGTTTCGACAATGTAATGAGTCACGGTCATGTTAAAATTTAGATTACTCTGATGAGTCGTAGCCTTTGAGTTAGAAATCTTCCGAAAATTGGATTTTGCGGTTGGCTCGTACTCGATTCGTTATATTTCTAATCATAAAAAATCTAATAATTTATCGTAGCCTATACGAAGCACAAAAGGAACGAGAGCACATGCGGAGTCTTATCGAAATATTATGCATTACAGTTGCTCTTTCGACTTTATTCGGATTCAGAGAGTTTAGTTGCGTTTCGATTGCGTTTGTTGGTTTTCATCGGCAGGAGTATTTTTCCAATTATTCCGTTATAAAATAATCAACAGGACACTGTGTCGACACACCTTTTTACGAGGCCCCGTAAATATCGCGACGGTATAATTGAAGGACGGATATTGTTCGATAGCGAGATTGCAAGTCGTTAAAGTGGGGTTGACGTCTCATGTAATTGACCCAGCAGCATCGCTGGCCATTTCCTGCTCGTCGTGTTGCCCCAACTTATTTGTAAGCAGGCACCTTTTTTTTAAATCACCTCTTATATATTTTCTTCGTGTTTATATGCTCATCGAACGTTAAGGTCGAATTTGAAGTTTTATCACCACCGAATGAGCTTGAATTTTTTCCAAAATGCTTGTCCGGAATTTTGTGCTCAGCCACGATTTTCTATTAGGCGGAATAAATTGGGAACTTTTCGAGGTTCCTTTTCTGTTCGTTACATTAATTTCGCTCTTCATGGGAATAAAATCGATAAGTACGTGCACGGAATATTTGTTGATAAAGAAAAATCGACCAGTTTCGAATTAATTTTATGCTGAAGTTCTCCGGAAACAAAATTATGAACGATCGTCACGATCTTGGTTGACTTGAATTTTTCGTCCAATTTGGATCGAAATCTTCGATCAATTAGTTGGTAGTCACGTCGTCACGTCGAGTCTATGTCTTATGGACTTCCGCTTTATGCAGAGGGAAATAGCGTTCTGAGGGATGCGAATGGAATGGAAATTGAAAGCTGATGTTTCATTGTTATCCCACGAAGACAGAATTGATTGATTGGATAAAAAAGGGCTCTATTTTAAAAGATTGAAGGGGGTGCTTGTTAGGCTTCTTTGAGCTTGGAACGAGCTCGCGTTCAATCAAACGTAATTAATCATCCGTTGCTCGTATATGTAAACCCGTGGCATTTGTCTTAGTCGGCGAAGCTCTTGGCTCGGAGCTAATGGAATTAATTAGTGCAAATTGAAAATAAAATGAACCGTTTCATTTGTATATAGACGAGCCGTATGAAAATGTCACGTCTACATTAATCATTTGGAGTGGGCCCGGATTATCGCGGATATATCGGTGCTTGACTTTTTATTATTTTTTTTTTTATCTTTCCTCTCCTTCCTCCATTCGTGTGTTGATTTTGAAGAGCATAAATTCTTCTACACAGAGACATACTAAACTTTAATCCAATGTACGTTGATGTTGTATGCTGTCGATCGAGATTATTTCAGTCCATATTTGTCAGGTTATCGTGTTATCCATCGATTCTCCCGCATGACTCGTCACTAAGTATACACGAGCTATTAGTAGGATCGATTGCGATTATCATCATCGTCAACATTTTTCATCGGGACGAGACAAAAAATTTGTCAGCGAAAATAGCCTTTCGTATATTTACCATTTTCTGCAAGCTTCGCCTTAATTCGTAGCCATTTACTTTATTTCATTTTACTGGATCCATGCTTGTTGGGGCGAGCAACATTACAGTTTTCATTTATTCTTGGCATACAACTCATCACAGCTGTATCCAAAATGCCCCGAGTAAAAGCGCGATAATTGTTGGCCACATATCGCAGAAATCTTTTTCGATACCGCAGGTGTACCCTCATTTTTCTTGGATGGAATCCTTGAGGCTGCGACAGAGTTGTTTTGGAAGATCCTCTAGTGGCTGTTGTATTTTCTCACGCCAGGGGAACCATCCAGAGGTATGAGCCTGAAGTTTGCATCGACGCAATGTCACAAAATAAAAATAAATAAATAAATGATCCGTCGCTTTTTTCTCGATTTTTTTTTCTTATTTTGCCTCTTGCTTTTTTTGGACCTCACGAATGGATTCGGGAAATAAAAAAGGGAGGAATCATTTATTTTTATTATTTTTTTTTCCATTTCGTGGCATCGCGTCGATGCAAACTTCAGGCTCGTCCAGAGGTAGTACTTGGAACTGCAGACTGCAATATTTCTTTCAACTGATCGACCGCTTATCAAAGACGTTGAAACTGCTCCAGTCTTTTTTTCCTTTTTATTTATCGAATTTTCTTTGTAATTTTCATCACTCGACACATTCATTCCTTCCGCAGTCTTGCTGGGAGCCTTAAGACTCCGCTGCTGGAGTCTTGTAAGACGAATCCATGTAATACCTTGAAAAGTATGGATGCACGTCACAAATACAACCCCACAATGAATCCGGAGACGTATCAGTGTGCTCATTATCGTTCATCGTTATCGTGTTGCGGGATCGATATCGTTCTCAGCCCAAAATAAACAAGGAAAAAATAAGGACAACCGAATGTAAAGCACGTTGGAGATTTTTCCAGATACCGATACTTTTTTATATTCAAATTTCAACCTTAACTTTTTTGCTACAGAGCTAGAGGGCTAAAGGATGACCCGTTTTTCGAAGGTTCAAGAACTCTCAAGTTCCGTTTGAATTTTTTTCCAAAATCGAGGCCCACGAGACAAAGATGAATCGCTCCGCACGATGCTATCACGTTGCTGGGTCACTGTGCATTTTTAACTCAGTCAGACCCAGTTTTTTCGCATTCTCGAGTGAAAATACTGCAGACAAATAGGCAAAGGTTTTTCACGGTTGCCCTTAGATCTCGGTGGGGACACGATACCGTAAAAAATTCGAACTTGTCATAGCTCGAAGCACAAGAGAATTAGAAGTACAGCAGAGGTCAGCGATGATGCAACTTTTAAATCCTGAAACATCTTCAAGGTGCTGCGCTTGTGTGGCACAAACATTTTTCCCAAAATCATTAAAAACTAAGAACCGGAAAAATAGTTCCTGAAATATATAGACAAAGATAAAGTATCTGGTTTATCGTCTGTCGCAACTTTATAAGGTTCTAGCTTACTGGGGCATGATAAGATAAAATCAAGTCTCGGGAGCCTTGGATCGGTAAAGCAGAATATTTCACTTTTTTCCTCGGCTCGCAAACCTTCATTCCCCCTGGATCAGTCCTCCCAAAGCGACTGGATTGACATTTTCAATGAGACGCATCGTGAACCATCTTCTCAGTCGGTAAAAAAATTGCACCCAACTTTTCTTTCGCATCTCATACCTGTATCGACTTTTTTCATCTATTTATACCGGCAGACTGTATTCCGAGCAAATTACCACGTTCGTTCCTTCTCCTCGGATTTTCACACTGTTTTTTTCGTCTTTCCCTCCATGAGTATCGCCAGTTCGCGATGCTATTCAGAAACGTCAATAGCTCATGGCGACTCTTATGACAATGGAGTAAGGAACGATTACCAAAGTTTCTGAAAAATATCGATGTCACATGAGAAATTCATCGTGTAACAAAAAAACTAAAAATTCTTTGCAAAAAAATGCAAACTACTCGTCAATTTTCTCGTATTTTACGAAGACATTCGAGGGTTTTTGTTTGTAAACATTTGGCTATTTTTATTCAGTCGGTGTAATTTCGTACGAAAATAGCGAAAGGGAGAGTGAGAGTGTTGACAGAATTATCGTCTGGTCTCTTTGGTCGGTTGTTCGGTTGTGGTTGGACGTTATTTCTCTCCAATGTTTCGGAATAAACTTTGATTATGTAGACACCGAGATATTGTAAGTTTCCTTCGTAGTTCGCGGGGGAATGAAAATGGGCTTTGATATATTGTATGCATAACATAACTCAAGCCGACTCTATTTTCTTCTGATCTCCCAAGAGAACGTGCAAAAAAAAAATGATCAGTCTTGCCATTTGCCTTATTTTATTCCACTATGTTTTCGTCGCGAGAAAGAATACAAAGTCGCATCTTGTAAACTTTGATGGTCTCTTGATAAAAGGATTTCGAGGATGTACAAACATTTCGAAACAGAAAATGAACGAATATCCGCCAGAGAAATACTTGGAAAATCTTGTTACAATAACACACGACACAAATTTCCAACTATATTTTTTTCGTGATATTCAAATACATCGAAAATTTGATCCACTGATCGGAATGAATATTCAATGGGTGGCCAAGTTCCCGGTTGATTCCATTTTTCCATGTAATTAAACTTTTGATTACCTGTGTGCACGACGAATCACACGAGATTCGTGGCCATCCATTTTTTCATCTCCATTAAGAATATTTTCGTAATGCAATATTATTTCCAGTAAAGATTTGCGGGCAAAGGATTTTCATAAAATTTTCGACATGGATAAGAATACATACGCAAAGTAAGACGTGATCGAGCAATTCTCATTACAGTTTGAATTAGATCGATCTACACTCAGCGAGAATGATGATCGAGAAACTTTCTTTGCACAGTAGAATCGCACAGTTGTCGCAAGTTCAAGGTCGTGTCGATCTTACTTTGGTACCGAAAGTATTTATTTAATTCGCGCTATCATGTGGTTTTCAAATTTTTTTGTTGTTGTACAGACGTTTTCTGTAGTAAAGTATCGATTATTTATGGGCCTTAATTAATTTTTTTATCAAAACGAAATATATGTGCGGAAACATTCAGTTTCATCGAATTCCAAAGAACCGGTGCATCGGTTGGGGTCAAAATGACCCAGTATGCACTGGAAGGACCAAACTAGCCAAGATTGACATTTTCCGCTCAATTTCAGATGTAAAATTATTACGTTAATGCGAAAATCTCTCAGGGGAATTATATGAATCACGCAAATGTAATGGTCGTAGTATTTTTGGATATAATTTTCTTTCCCTGTACTCGATCACTGACCTCACTACGGAATTACAAAGTTTATGGAGAAACTACTATTTTGCGATGATTTTTCTGTTGTTTGACGAGAAATATATTGTGAAAACCACTTTGATCACGAACTGGAGAGAGAGAGAGAGAGATGAAAAAAGGGGTGAAAATTATTTGGCACTGAAAACTGGAAAACCTGATTACTAATTACATGATAAAAATGAATGATCGCAATGAGATGATCAACTTGAAATTCGCGTCTTTGATTAACGGAGCAACCATGAACTTCACGAAAGCCATAATGTCTAACGAGGTACACGTTTGTATTACAATTCACTTTTTCCTTTTTCTTTCGCTTAGGCCACACGATCACATTTCGTGAGGTTCGAAGTAGGCGATGGCGTAGTATTTAGGGTCCCGGGTAACGAGGTAGGAAAGTGGCGAGTAGGCGGTTCGATCGTAACTCGAAGGGGAAGCCAAGTTGACTTTTTTCCAATTTTCTTATAGAAAAACATATTATTAAACATATTTTTTCGTAGTCATGGAATCATATTGATCAACGTTTAATCGGATGTATTTAAAAAAATAGCCTCGTGATAAAAATCGAGCCATGCCTCGTGGCGCTGGTGTGAATGAGCCATAACTTTCCCAGTGCCTGGTTACGGTGTGGGAATTGTTGGCTGTCCGGCACTGGATCTACAATAAGAACTAGTTCCTTTTTGCCAAACTATCCCCATGGACCTATCCCCTCGGCAAAGCCTGGGGCTTTCGATATCGAGTCTACATCAGAGCCAAACGACAGAGCCATACGGAAAGCAAGTTTTTTCTTTCCTCGATTAGATTCTTCTATCATATTTTATTGTCCACCGTTCCATACGAAATTTGTCGAGATTTTTTCCGTCTTACGAAACCTTAAGAGGCTTGGAGATAAATATAGCGAAAGGAGCACCGTGTGGCTATGCAAATTGTTGATTTTGGGTTTTTGGAAAAAGCCTGAAGTGTGCGTGCCCAATATGGCACGCCAGGTATTAGAAGCTTCATTTTAATATTCAATATATCTTGCAGAGATATTTCGGCTATCCCAGCATGCATAGGTTCTCGTTACTGTAGTTTGATGACCAAGCAAGCAATCCACTACCTACGAAATAATTTTCAGCCATTTTCGCTCTGTCAATCGTTTTTTTTTTTTTTTTTCGAGCAAAATCCAGGAAATTTTTTTACTACTTTGTCCTGAATTATCCACACGCATTCGCCTGCTGACCAAATCTTGACAATTCAGTTTAAAATGTCTTCAAGAACACACTTTTTCCTTACCGGAGATTCCACTGTATTTATTTCTCAATTAATCTCGCTGGGAGGAACCAAGTTGCCCACGTGTGACAGTAAAATACCTAGGGATTCCGCGTTTCTGTCAACGAATAAAAACTGGAGCGAAGGAAAAGCGGGATGCGTGTTTGAATTGCTTGAGTGACATTGATACATAGAGACCGTACAATTCGTGAGGCTGGCAGTTTCTCACAGCCAACAAGTCCCAGGTTTCCATGAACTCTCGATCAATTCCATAATTACTTATGTCAACTTTAACGTGAAATTCAATTTGCTCAATGTTTGACTCTTGAAAATTCGTCACATACCGATGCACTAAACCACGATCAACTATTTTCTGTTGTTGGCATTGCTCGTTGCTGGCAAACAAAAAAACAAACAAATTTTCATGGCGTTTCTTGTTTTGTTTCTTGTTTCTTGTTTCTCGATGGGTTTTTTTTCCGACTCTTCTCATGCCTTTTCGCAGACATTATTCCTTTAGAGACTTCATTAAATTCGTCTTCTTCACGTCTCGGAAAAAAAATCATTCAAAATATATTAACAATAAAAATGAATATGCAAGACAATTTTGAGGGATACGAGGATATTAAATATTTATTCCCCATTTTTCTCACGCGCTCAGGGGCTCGGGCTCGCTGGCTCTACGTGAGATATATACCTCTTTCGTACTTATTATCCCTCAGTATTATCGTCCGATGTGTGCTTCCCTTGGAATTATGAGGGTTCAACACGAATGCGTATGAAAGATTCCCAAACGCGTGGTGAAGCGTGAACCCCCGCGCGAAGCCTGGGCCGATCGTAATAATGAATCGGCCAGTCACACATTACTTTTCTTTTAGCCATAAATATTACCCAATTTTGCACATCCTTCGGTCGGAAAAACAAAACAAAAAACATCAAAGCTTTTGCTTTTTCAATTTATTCCGGAGGGACAAATTGAGGTAAAGCCTCTAGGAGCCTAGGAGCTGCAATTTTGTTCGTTAATATTTATCAAACGTTAACTTTCACGCGGATAAATTCATTTTTTTACATCTACGAAAGAAACTTGGGATATCGGTCGAAAAACGAGCGAATCGAGCATTTCGGAGCAGGGATTCTGAACGAAATGATGAGGAATGCGAAGCTTATTATGAACAAAGTATTTATAGAAAATCGATCCCACGCGCATTAGTTGGATTTTTTTTATTTAATTGAATATTTATGAAATTTTTTGCTCATCGTAAGATTTTCTCGCGTTTCTGTATTTTGTGGATTACAATGTTTCCGCGTATTCCTCTTTCCTGCCTGGTCAAGCTTATTTTTCACGTCGAGCCTACTTTTCCGGCATTTTTCGAAAACCCCGAGCACAGACCCTCGTTTCTGATACACGAAGGTACAACGAAACGATGGGAAACTCGTGCTGATGCAGTCGAGCGACTACGTTTTCGGTCGGTCGTCACAATTCGCACCTCGAAACTGATCGACTTGAGAAATGGCTAGAATTTAACAGCGATCGCGTATATGATGCTTTTGGTTTGTTAACACTTTGAAAATATTGCTTATTGAAGGATTCAATTATATTTGTATCGTCCTCAGAGAGTCATGATGAAAAATAGGTCGCAGCTACTAGCAGATCCAATAAAAAACACAAAATTTGTATGGAGAAAAAAACCGAGGGATTAGGGAAACAGAGGAAGGGAGACGAGAGAGAAAGGAAGAAAGAGCTAACGAGAGAGCGGGAGAGAGAGTTGCGCGTGGGTGTTTGGGGGAAGGGGGCTAGTCGCAGACACCGTCTACCCGGCGTGTTAAGTCTTCAGTTTCAATCGCGCTTTCCTCGGTTACACGGAGATAACTCTTACTCCGGCAAACGTACAATTATCGCATCTGATTTCCCCATAAACAGACAAAAATACAAGTTGAAACTTGCGCCGAAAAACACGTCTGGAAAGAAGAATAGAAAACACGATCCTTGAATGATATTCCTAACGATAGTGCATATTGAAAATATAATGAGTGATGAGGGAGATTACGAATGAACGAGAGAAAAATGTGTACAAAGTTATCACGAAATGTGAATCGAATTAGCTTGTGAAATCGCTAGCACAGGAGCCTCAATCGTCGTTTGTTAATTCAATTCCCTGTGGTCTATGAATTTCGGGGACAGTGCAATTGGCTTAATTATCGAGAATGCAATTATTCCGATTTATTTTTCATGGTTCATCGAGCCACTCGAGAAAGTAATTAATGGTTTGTGCTAATACGAGAATTTACACAAGTTCGAAAGGTTCTCGAGTCATTTCGTACCATCAAAAATTATTCCATTCCGTTTGGTAAGGAAATTAATGAAACGATGGGGCTAAATGATAGCAATTTTTGTTTGACTCGTGGAAATATTCGGCTACATCGATCTTACGATCGAAGTGAGTTTCTCCTTGAATTAGACGATTCGTTGATGTTTTTTTTTTTCATGATACACATGCAAATGTTTGGGATGATAATATTCAGCAGCAACAATGCAATTATAATGTAACTCAACTCTTCATATTATTTATCATTATTCGCCTTAATGCAAAATTTATACCCCCACCCCCCTTAATTACCCTAATTACACTCTAGTTAACACAAAGTATTATCAATCGTTAGGAGCGCACTCGTTCAAAAGTGACGTTGTTACGGTTATTCATTCTTTGACTCGCGGAAATATGTCAATCGCGAAATAATACGATCAACTATTTTCACATCGGAATCTAAAATTGTTCGGATACGGATAATGGGCTCGAGGCACCGTGCTGTTCTTGAACAAGGGAAACAGCATTTTATCTCGTGCGTACTCGAACGTCATTAGGATGAATGCTAGGGATCCATTGTACGTGGATATTCGAGAACGATTACAGTTGATGCCGGAAGAGAATATTGGATAAGATCGATTCATTCAGGTTTCTCCTCGATACAGACACGCATTGTTCACAAAATTTGCTTCTCTGTATCGAAATCGGGATGTAGGTTAAAAAGAAACTTTATACGTGAATATTAGAGCTGATATATTTTTGTTGATTAATTTTTGAGAGCCGTTTGACATATTGCCACGTCAATCTTCTGTCTCGATGTCGAACTCTCCACTTGCCAATTATTTCAAAATGTACGTATTCATAAATGGACCAACTATTACATTTCGACAGAGAAAAGAATGGTGAATAAAAAACGTTGCGTGCCTCCGGCTCTTCCAGTCAAGAGTCTGGTCCATTTAAAAACACCAGCTCGAGGTCGCTACAAACCATCCTGAGCCACTCTCTTCGATTGGCAAATTATACGATAGAGAAAAAATAACAGCTCGTAAGAATGAATGGATGAGATGGAGAAAATTATATTTCACAATGCTCTTTTATAAACGCATTTTTAATGATATTAGGCTCTTGATTCTCACATCGCTGACCTTATTCGGTGTTTAGCCGAATTTATTTCGGCTCGAGCTTATAAATTATTGCGAACCTGCAATCGGTTAGAGTTTGATTCGATGTTTCACGCAAAGTGATTCACAGCACGATTCTCACGATTCAGGCTTCTCGAACGGAATTTTCATGAATTTGCAGTTTTTACCATCTCCATTTTCCAGTCGATGAAAATTCGATGTAGTTCCATGTTCAGGGTCATCGTATTTTACCATTTTCACTTTTAGCTACTTCATTTTTTCGGACCTCAACTTCACCGAAATGTTCGGTTCCCATTCATTTACCAATCCTTCGCATTAATCATTCAAGTTTTTAAAATAAATACTCGCGAAACGAGTCCGCGTCCCTTGATCCAGAAGACCCTTTGATCGTGTAATGCTTTAACAGACTGTATGAGCTTCCGACATTGTTTGTATGCTGATTCGCGAAACGAGCAGCCAGTACACGCTAGTTTATCATCAAGAACAAAACCTTAATTGCTCGCAGCTGTATAACACGCGCACTCGCATACAGACACTCTAAAGCACACATACGAAAGTTCTAGACATTATTAGGTGCATGCTTCGCGTAATAAGGTCCACACGAGACCATTTGCATGTTTCTCGAGGGTTGGACGAGCATGCAAAACTTCGACTATATAGTTCGGTTGTCCTCGTAAACAGATTTCATCCACTCTGATTATTCATAACGTGCTCGCATTTCTCTATTTTCACTACTTTTTTTCACGTCGACATTCCGATGCTTGGAAATATTTCGCTGACAATAGGAAAGTCCGATTCAAACACGAGCTATTTCTTCACGATGTCGAGGATTTTTTGTAGGCGGAGAAATAGCCAAAGTTCACTGACGATTTAAGAAATATAGGGAATTAAAAATGTCCGGGAATTAATTATTTTTCATTAAAGAACAAATCTTTACTCTATCATTTTACATTTTTATACGATCGCATATATCTGGGGATAATCGCTTCCATGGGCGCACGAGACAGTGGAGCGATAGATAGTGAATGTATGTTTAAATCGCGATGAATAACACTGGAATTTGAAGCGGCTCACAGAAATAGGATATGTCTGAAAAGATTGAGACTCAAATCTGCTCGTTGGAAGGTTTCCTTTCCTTTTCTTTACACAAATTTAGCCTGTGAAGCTTCATCTTTGTTAATTTATTATTTCAAAGCAGAATTGCACATGGC
Source organism: Campopleginae sp. 14b (assembly GCA_030522525.1). Lineage (NCBI taxonomy): Eukaryota > Metazoa > Arthropoda > Insecta > Hymenoptera > Ichneumonidae > Campopleginae sp. 14b. The sequence goes on along the minus strand of JAPYYS010000640.1, from coordinate 67,254 downwards.
AAGTTTTCCCAATCGGCTCTTTTGAGCTTGGAAGTTGAAGGGAATACCAAATTTTGAAATATTTTTTAAACAAGACTCTGGAAAATCGTGGCTATGAAATTATGAATCTTCGTTTTGTCAGCTTGCTCGTTTTACAATAAGCTTCGTTGGCTAATTGTCGCGGTGGCTAATGCTCGAGTACGTACTAGAACCGGTTATTCGGGTCGGTATCGATCTTCAGACTGCTTATGGGATTATGCTGAAAAAAATAATCTCTGCCTTATAATTGTCAAATTCAATTATTTCAATAGCGATTTCGAATCCGTTACCGGTGATTTCTAGTCTGCAAATTTTTTCATTCAACGTTTATTCGTTCGCTTTTTTTTTTTCATAAATCGGTACAATGTATAATTGAAGGACAGATTTTTTTTTTCAATTCTACTGCTAGTGGAAATAATTTCATTGGATTTTTGGGTCGGGCCAGAAAGCGATAAATCGGAAAGTTGGAAAGTAGTAACACTTCGCTTATTCAATACGTGAAAATCTGTAGAGCCCAATAAAATAATGCGAAATAGTTGATCGAAAGATTTTTGACTTTGTCTCAATTAATACGGAACATGCGAGGAGGAATTAATGAGAATGGCAAAACCTCATTCTGAGTCGCGTATTAAATTGTTCACATTTTATAACTTTGTTCAAACTTTATTCCCTCCTTGGAATTCTCCGGCTTATTATAGCCAAATGTATACATTTTTTATTCTCAACTACGCGATCCCGAGATTCTAGTTTCGAGGCTTACTCTCGTATTTCCGGCGGTTTTAACGCTCTCCAGAAATTTTCGAGTAGTTATCAACAAGATTGCCGACTAGACACTCGGCTGTTTCATTAAAGTTTATTTTAAATTAACCGGTGAGTTTTTAAAAGATTCAGTTATTGGAATTCGTAAAAATTCGACTAATATCTTGATCGCGTGCTTGAAAATTTTGCGCAAAACTTTCATCGAGCAGAAGGGAAACAATGTGGTGCAATTTGTAGCGAATTTTTGGAAACGATTAGAAAAAACAGGACAAATGATCAGGAGCTTATTGCTTATCGAGGACTAGGAATTTTATTATAACGTCGACGATGCTCTGATAAATTTGGAAAACATTTCTCAGCGTCTTCGTCATCGCAACATCCCTCACTAAAGACACGCCAACACGTATTTACTCTCTGGGTGTTCCCAACGAGTTCAGAAGTAGGGAGCACAGTCACGTTCGTCCTTACTCGCTTCGTTGAATACTCCGCCGATCACTATTACGCTTTGAGACGAAGCTCGTGCGATACTTTCGCCTAGAATTTGAGGTGAAACCTGCGAACAACGTGCTGACGGAGCATTCAATAGTATAAATAAATAAAATCAAAATGAAACCAGGAATAAACGATAAAAAAAAAAGCAGAGACGAAAAATCGTTGTTGACACGTTTTCATTCAATCAACCGACACGATAGTTGTGGACATTCAAATGATTATGGGCAGCAATTTGTTTCAATAATTTTATCATCGAGTCCACGCTTCTCGCGGTTTTCCCAGAGCCTCTTGAGATTTCGAGGAAATAAAAAGTTCCAAATCGATTTAAGACGGAAAGAAAATTACTGACGAATGATCTCGAGTCGCAAGTTCTCAAAATTTGACCCGACATGGAATTCAATTCAAACTTCACCACGAAAATTCAAAATTAGAAGAAAATAAGGTCGCGGTGTTGTTTCTTTCAACTTCCTTATCCGGAAAATGGTCAAAATTGTTTTCTCAAGATAGGAGATCACGTGGATAAGCTGAAAGTAATTACGAGATTCCAATGGTGGACGATCGAAGGGACTACGCTCAGTAGACATTTCCGTTTATGTCAGACGTCGGAATTTCAGGATCGATTTTTTCTTTCTCGTTTTGTGGGTTTATGCGTCACGTACCAAAGTCGAAAACTTAGAATATCCTTTTAGATTTCCTCCACATCAATTAGACGACATTTATAACAAAAGAATGTTTATTATTTTTCTGCAACGTTTACGGAAAAACTTTATCGGATTGCTTTTTGTTTTTTTTTGTTTGTTTCTAATGAATTTGCATGTGTATCATGAATATTTTTGAATGATGCTGAAAAATTTCATCCTCGAATTACAATTGTATTCGCAGACGAGGAAATTGGTCTTCGCCTCGGTGAATAAAACTAGAAATGGACTGGCTGTTGACTCGGAGAGAGTTGAGTTAGTTGTTAACGTGTTTTATCACGACGAAACGTCATTACGAGGAATGTTGAAATAGTTGCTGTGACGAGGAGAAGAAAGTGCATTAAATTTATGTTGGAGGAGCGCGTCCCGAGCTATTTCCAACGAGGAAGATAAACTCATTTGATAACTCGAGAAGGAGATATAGAGAAAGTGAGGTGTAGGAAAATATATCACAGAGATCGAGTACGATTCGATGGGACAAAATGGATTATCGATGGCGCTTCAGGAGGAATTGCGTCGAAGAATTATACGACGAGTGTTACGAGGAACGAGGCTTCCTTTGAAGGGAAATTCCGTCTACTGGAAAGTCCTGGATTCTAAATAAATAGCTGGAAAAAATCAATTTATTAAATTATACGAGTCCCGGCGAAGAAAGGGAGAGGGAGATGGAGACAATGGCTCCGTGGTGTACGGGAACACGTGAAAAGTGTGAAAACTCGTTAACGAAAAAAAGTTTCTGCCCTGATTCATCAACGAAGAAAAAAATCGAGGCTGGCATTTTGTTGGAAGGGCGAACCGTTACTAACTCTTTAATGGAGGGAAAGATTCACCCTAACTTGTTGACTGGATTGGGGAAAGAGCATAATTCATTGATGGAAAACAAAACTACCCGATCTTATTCGATGATGAAAAAAAAACGTCGCTTTGGATCGTTATGTTCGGTCATAATCTTTTTGTTAACGTGCATAGTGCTTTTTTCAAGTGTTCTCGATTGTGTTGTGTTCGCGGAAGCCCCGAAGTCTCAGTTTTCTAGTTTAACTGCTCACGAACGGCGGCGTGGCGCAGGAATTGTAAAACTGGCAGTTATCGCACCGGCCGATCCACATCACGAACAAAGCCTATCCAGGATTTTACCAGCTGTCAGCCTTGCCGTTAAAGCCGTTATTTCGCCCAAAGGCCCTCTACCCGGATGGATTATAACCGTTAACCATCGGGACTCCCAATGCTCCAGCACGTATGGCTCGCTCGCTGCGTTTGATTTCTACATCAATCGTACAGCAGGTCTATTTTCTTCGATTATCATTATCCCTATTCGATCTACCCTCACTCCACCTTTCAAATATCAATACCTAATTAAATCAAAGCGGACAACCCTTTCAATCCTTTGAGATCTTCATTCCAATGATCGCGAATTAAAATTGCAGTTCACAAAATTGACTCAATTTTTCTTTCAAATCTCCTACCAAAACGATTCCGACTTCATTTTTTATCAACAAATACCAAACACTCGAAAGTTTTTTGCCATCACATTTTATACAATAGATTAGAGAAAATTCATTTTTTTTCGTGGAAATCTACGAAATTTTGCTTTTCTTTCGTTCTCACGCAATATTCACCAATTCACGAAGATTTAATAGACGCAAGAATTGAAACGGATGCCTCAAACGGTTCAAACATTCTGTTACCCTTCATCAGAGTCGTGACAAGATTTCCCACATTTTTCTCGAGTTCACAGTCCATTCAACGAATTTCAACACTTATCGGTATTTAAACATTGAAGAAAGTTCAATTGGACAGTGCATTTTTGAAATCAACCACACTTTTTTGGCTTTTTGTGGAAAAAAACTGACCCTGCTTCACTTAAATTGTTTTGTGGACACGTTACATTTATATAAGATTTATTATTACTATTTTTCATGGTTGAGCATGGAATATTCTACGTCCTTTTATCCGTTTCTGGTCTCATAGTATCTTTTTTTTTTTTTTAACGGTTTAGGATGAAACGTTGACAGGTTATTTAGGAAGAACTGACAGAGGAATTTTTCCCATATCAAACAAGCGGTTGCTTTATCGACTTGGACCTTGTTTCAGAAACTCGCTGATTGAAATCGAAACGACTGAAAAATTGCTCGTTATTCTTATTTTGTTGCTTCAACAATAAATGCATTTGGTTCCGGGTCGCTATGGAATCGTTAGAAAAAAATGGGCATGCATTTTTCTCGTAGAAAGTCGTTAGTCAGGGCTGAACGTTTTTTCGCATGGTCGGACTTGAATTAGGTTTTAGTAGTTCGAGGACAACTAGTTTGCGATGTAATCGATTTTTGGAAAAAAAATTGGTATGCATTTTTCTCGTAGACAAACGTTAGCCAGGGCCAGACATTTTTCGCATCGTCAAACCTAAATTAGGTCCAAGGTTGTCGTCGAGGACAACCAGTTTATCGTAAAATCGGTTTTCACTGGTAGCCTAAAAATATATATTTCTTTATATTTTCGAATATAACTATACAATCCGTGGCTGAGCTGGTGAGATTATTTTGCTGTTGCATTTCGCTTCTGCAACAGCGATGACGTTCAGGTCTAAGTTGAAGAAAGTTCAGAACCCACGAACTTCAGGAATTCTGTCGCGCAGGATTAAGAAAGAAACTTTAATTTGCAGCAGTCGAGACGAAAAAAAACTTTCCTACGACGCAGTGGAATTATCGTTGCTTGCGTGGGGTCTTGACTCGCAAAAATTGATGATCGAGGTGATAGTGCAACGAAAAAAGGGAGTTCCAAGCTTAGCCAATGGAGCTTTGATATGAAACTGATAGAAAGTTTTGAGGGCACACCGGAGCGAATATGAACTGCTAAATTCTTATCTTCATGGAATTAGCCAGAAATATTATTTTAAGTCTTCTCTATAATGTCGAAAAATCGGTTGCAGACATTCCGAGGATTGTCTTCATCACATAGATATCAAATGGAAAGTATCAGAGGCAAACTTGTGCCACAGACCGTCTTGTCGACGTAGAAAAATATGAATAATCATGGATTTTTAAAAGAAAAGTTTGTATTTTGTGACGATCGTCATGCACCGCATGAGTTCTGTTTCTCGAAACCCGACATTGTGTGAATTAATTCTTGTGCGAGGCATTACCATTTTTCGCTTCGATGAATCTGACTTCGTAATGCAGTGAAAAAAATCTCGGATCCTCAGAATACTCATTCCTGGAGCTCAGAATGGAGCTCATTCCTGGTCAAATTAATTTTAGTTCGTCCTGAAAAATTGGTCCGAATTGCCGGTTATATTGTCATTGTACAAGCTTAAGCTTTATCGTAATATATGGACCCCTCAGGTCTTCACTTGAAAGATGGTTTTTTCTCGGCTCTCCTCGCAGGCGAAAATTCTCACAGTTTTTGTTCGTACAGTTGCGTTGATTTTAGACAAGATACATTTTTTTTTCTCTCCCTCCGGGTAAAATAGGCGAGGAGATTCCATGCCAATTTATTCTCAATTGGTGTGTTTTATGCCCAGCTTGACACGAGTTTACGACCTTAGATAAATAAGACTTTTCGCAATTTGTCGTTGACATTTTGCCTACGGATTCGAGGAAGAAAAATACGCCTGAGGAAAATGAAATTCAACGATCATAAGATTTCAGGATACTTTTGTTGCTTACATTCTTTCGATATGAGTAGAAAATTTGATGAAATTGAAAATTACATGCCAAGAGCAGCTTCCGGGTTGATTCACGCTTTTGGGAATCGAATGATTTTCCTTTCGTCTCTCAACATTTTCTCAACATTTCTCCACGTTCCTTATTCGTTATAGCTTGAGAATTATGACAATTTTCAGTTCTCCCAATCGTGAAATATCGACTTTCGTACGAGATCTTTCTCGTTGATGGTCCATAAACAAATGCTCCTCCGTAATTCTCAGCTCGAGACGAAACTAATGACGGTATTCGATACCATAAAAGAATCTCAAACAGTCATAATGGGGTACAGAACGAGATTAAAAAAACGACGTTCTGCGATACAGTTGCGACGGTTAGTTTCATATTTCCAACAGCATCATCATATTTTCTCGTTGGGAGCATTATTCTTATGCACTCAATCCTACACGTTTCGTTTTGTGGAAAGTTCCCCGACGATAAACTCGGCCTGCATAAAAGATATGACAATGAGACGAATCGATTGAAAAGTTTACGACTTTCGCTACTTCGTGGACGCCGCAAGAATTCGTACCGATGTTAAACAAATGCGACATAAATTTTTTCAATTCCGGAATGATTCCGATGTTTGGAATCCTCTTAAAAGATCTTACGTTCAAAAAGACGTGAAATTCAAGGTAAAAACGAAGCTCAGCTAATTTAATTAATCGGGCAACTTAATTGAATCTAATCAATTGGAAAATACAGATTTTTTTTTGCTAGAATAATTTGTTTGATGATTATTCTCTTGAGGGTTGTCGGGACTTTAGCGACACAAAGTCTTGAGGAGAAAAATCGTGGGTATTATTTTACAGAAAGTTCAAGTGACTGAATTCTGCGAAGAAACTTCTCTTCTTCATTAAAAAGCTAAATAAGTACGCGATGTGGCACATTTGTCCCTCGAGCTTTCAGCTGACACTTAAATTGTCGTGATGATTCGACAAAGGGCCCGCTCCGTTGCAATTATACAAACATTCGAGTTACTCCCGTGAAGTTTTTTTTTTCTTCTTTTTGCTATACATGTCCGCGCGCGAAACGCGCTTTAACCGATAAAACGCAATGTAGGAATGAACAAACTATTTTCGTTTCACCGAGCTGGCCAAGGGTTGACGTAATCGGCCTAAACGTTTTGCAGCTGCAAACAGGGAATGAGAGATGCGGGAAAAAGAGAGAGAAAAGGGCGGTCAGTCAACCAAAGCCCCGGAGGATGAGTCTCGACGCATTGCGATGACTTTCATCGTGGCAACCGTCGAGAGCCTCTTAACTCTCTCTGCCCGTGAGACACTCTTCTTTTCTCTTAACTACCTCCTTAATTCCGTTTAATTACAACATCGTGTTTAGCTTATAAGCCTCAGAGATCGCAGAGACTCCTACGGGTCAATTAAACCCTTCGACCCTGCGAGTTTCGACTCGAGCATTCGTCGACTTCGCTTCTCCTTCTCCTCCCCCTCGATCGCTCTTGTTTGTTTTTTTTCTTTCGCTTCCACTCCTTCGCCCCTTACAGTGGCAACGTTTAATTGTTTTGACGCTGATTATTAATTACTTGGCATTTCTAATAAAGCATTTCGCTCGAGACACAAATGCTGAGAAATCATTGCGCTTCAGACAAATATGAATTGACTACGATCCTGAAGTTTTCATCGTTGGAAAAAAACGGAAAGTTTATTTCTCAATCATCCTTTTCATAATTAATTTACTTTTTCCATTTTTTCAAGTAAATTCAGCTCTCGAATGGTAAAAAAATCTGTCCCACTATTTTTGACAAATATTTTCTGAACATGTTTTCGTTGCACTTCAACGATGCAAACTTCAACATCGTAATAGACTACATTTCCGTCCGCCAATGAGAATCTCGTCCAAGCATAAAATCTAGCGTATCCGCAACAGTAAGGAAAAACAGCAGGAAATGAGATCGTAAATCTTACAAGAATTCACGACGAACGAGATGGCAAAACACGGACGAGCTCACGTGTGTTCCTGGGTGATCCATTCACAGGAGCTCCCACAGACTCGGAATGTGCCTTAGGAATCTCGGAGACTCTTCTCCTCATTCTCATTCTCGTCATTGAGCGATACACTCGTTGTTTCTTGCGATGAATGTCGTTCTCGATCTATCCCTCAATCTTATATTTATTTTTCCGACTCAACTCGTTTGTGGGAAAGTAACGAGATGCTGATCCCTCGATCAAAAATTTTATCTTGAGAAACATATGAATATATTTCCCGGCAAGCTTTATTGCGATAATGGCAAATTATTCATCCATATTAACCGCAGGTCATAAAGTTTGTCCACACGGATCAGTTCAGCTATCCGGACAGGGTGCGAAATTGTGGGAGCAAAAAAAAAAAAACAAGGAGAAAGCAAAACAACAGATTAGTATGATGCTGAAGTTTGCAACGTTGCAATGCAACGAGAAATATTGATTTTTATTGATAATTTGACCTTCCCCGATCGACGATAATCTCAAATTGTTGTCAAGAAACAATAGAGTATTCAGCAACGTCGCTTTCCAACTCCTTCATATAAAAATGATTACGGAAGGTGCGGTCGGACACGTACTAGATATTCTAGCCTGGGATCACGGTCAGTAACAGACCCAGGGCTGAGAAAACAAAGGGAAGGATCATTGAACCTAAAGAGATAATGGACCACGTTCCCTCAATCATGTTTTCCATTACTCCCGGAATACCATTGTTTACCAAGAGGCTGGAAACTATAAGTTCTGATTAAACGTTCAAGCATGGGCTAATGAAAGTCTTGCAGTTCAAATTTTCTGACCTGCCGACCATCTTCAAGTTAATTCGCACCCAAACGATGAAGAAAAGTCACTGTCATTCCAGACTCCACTATTGATATTCCTCATACGTTATAAAGTAATGTACGAAGTGGTTCCAAGTTTCTAAAAGTAATCCTTCAGCTGCCATCGTGGCACATTCGATACGATGACCCTAGCAATCTTTCCTATATAGATAAAGCTTCAAATTTCGTGATGACTTGAAATTCTAATATAAATTCATGAATTTCGTTGATATAGCGATCTTGGTGTCAAAATTTATATAAGGATTTTTATTTATATTAACCCGACGTGTGCATACGACATTTTCACTACACAGCGTGTATAATGGGTATGTTAGGGAATTGTCGGGTTTACAAAGTTTTTTGGGTTTCCAAAAAATTTGGAAAAATGTGCGATGCTCAAGTTTGCATCGTCGGAATGCAACGAAATTCTTTTTTTTTCTCCACCAGATCTCACGATTCCTATAAAATAGTTAGTCAAGACAATTGAAAAATGTGTTTTCTTCAAGATTCGAAGACAAAATCGATACGAAAATTGTCATGATTCATTAAATTAAACAAAAAATTAATAAAAAATGTATTTTTCGTTGGAGCCCAATGTTGCGAACTTTAGTGTCGTAAAAATGTTGCATTACTTATTGTAGCGTCTACTACATGACCCAGCAACTGTCTAACTCGAAAATGCAAAACCGTTGTTAATAAAAATTTAACAATCATCTAAAAAGCGGATAAAAACGGAATTTTGATTTTTTTTTTACTGTTCCTTTAAAGACTTAGAATACACATACCGGGTTGATGATTTTGTACAAGGAAATAATAATTGGAAACAAGATTGTTGAAAGTTTGGTGAGAATGGTATTCGAGGCGATGTTTTGTATCGATCGCGTTACTTTATCGAATTATAATCCCCCAGACTCTCTTTCCAGCTAGCAATTGTGGCTCGAAGCTCAGTGAAAACGTTCCAAGTCGCATGGACTCGAGAAGATTCTGATAAAACCGTTCGGTAGAGAAATTTCTTGTTTGAAATTAATCTGCACCGTTTGAGATTGAAATCATTCGTCCGCGGTACAATGAATGAGAAAAATCGAATCTCACCGAAGTTTCGCAAACCTTATTCGATGATGGGTGGCTGGTCAAACTCATCGAGGGAGAATTGATAAATGCATCGAGAAAATAGTCGATGAGTTATTACTCTCGACTCGATGAATTCCAAGTGCCTCTCTCGTGAAGTTTCCAAGTCTTAAGACGATCAGACAAATAACTTGATCATTGTTGTCGGGCCGAGGGTGGGAGAAGATTAAAAAGCATGAAGCAGGGACACGGCGAGACGTCAGACTCGGTCTAGAAGTCTATGGAGATGCCGCGTAAACTTGAAGCTTATATCGTTGAAATTTCGTTTTTCCCATCAGTTTTTTACCGTTTCATCAATCTTATCGCTACAAGTTTCACGTCGTTGCAAAATGCATGTATGTTAATTAAAATGGCAGAGTTTAGTGTAACGAGCCTTGCATAACAACGAGGATACTTTGATCCTTTGAATCCTCCGCAATCGACGTGGGGCTGCTCGCAGGGTCACATAAATTTATGCAACCTTTCGAACTGCTCACGTTTTTCATGCAGTATCATATATATCGAGACCATTTGAAAAGTTATTTTCTTGAAAATTACGAGTCAGAATTCCCATGGGACCTTGCGAGACGGTAATTCCATGCCAATTTTTTTTCTCAAAAGCTTTCATGGATCACCCCCCAGTCGAATAATTCAGTTTCTCCAAAATATTGTGATTCTGAAGTTTGCAGCGTTGAGATGCAACGCAAAATATTATTTCCATTTATTATTTATTAAATTTTGAAAATGATGGTATTTTTTTTTTGTCGATTGACTTTTTGCCGCCCCAGAGGAGATCGTTTTATTGCTGAGACGAAATATTAAATAATATTTATGAGCTCAGCTGAAGCATTAAAAAAATTTCGTTGCATTCCGACGATGCAAATTTCAACACGATCACATGCCACAATCTCACCTCACGCGTAGTTATGAAATATTATCAAAGAATCTCTGAAATTTGATGGCCCTGAGAAAAATAAACTAGCATGAAAAAAAAATTTTAATCCAATAAATTTTTTATATTTCTCGGCATTCGTCAGCCCTCGATGCACGACTGTGTCTCATTTGCTCTCGAGCTGACTTTTATCTTCACCCAATCTCCGTTCGTTCGCGTCATCAGAAGTTAGGAAAAACTACTTGCTCCTGAACGATTTTTGAGCGAGCCTTAACATTCCGAAACGCTCACCCCACCAAGTACTGACATCTCAGGTGAACACTCATTTTTCTCGGTTCGAATACTTTCGTTTCATACAGGCATAGAGAAGCAAATGGTACTTTGAGGATATATATTCGACAAGATATTTTAACTGTTGGGAGAACTTGAACAACCCGAGCGCTGTGTGTGGCCGTTCGTCTTACAGTTTCCGATCAATATCCGAATTCCCGATGGAATTCATCCATAACCGCTAAATTTATAATTGCATCATAAATTGACGAAAAAAAGGGGGGAATAATGTGAAGAGACGAAAATTACGATTGCCGGTGGATATAAAACTAGGGATGGAAAGGAACGGCGTGGATTATTCTCGTGGAGTCGTAAAACCGAATGGACTTGGCTCGGTTCTCATTGTCTCGGTTGCGCTTTCAGATCGCGAAGTATTTTTCAATTTGCTTGAGTTTGAGAAACTCTTACTTCTGGAAACCTTGAGGACATCCCCAATGCCAAAAACTAATTCCATAATTAGCGTATCCTCCACTCAAGATCCCAGATAAATTTTTCTCTGCATTCGGTTTCCTTCCGGAATTAATCGTTTTTTTTTTAATCTCCCTATTTATCGAATTTCCTTTAATTTATCATTCGGATCGCGGACACAAAACGCCTCGCCAGAATCTCGTAATATTTCTCTCCAATTTTCGTCCCTTCAACTCGTCAATTTCATGTACTTTTTGCAGAATTCTGCTCCACGTGGAAATAAATACGTCGTAAAATTTGTAAGTTCCTGTTGAATATTTTTCTTTGGAAAAAAAAAATTCAGAAGATTCCTTCATGATGATCACGGTTCATCGGACTGAAAGGGTATATTGCCAATTTTTCTTAGGTCTCGTAAAAATACATTCCCTACAGTTTGCCATCCGATCGTTGTCAATTACTTTACTGCTTCCGCAAAATTGCTTTGACAACCCAAGCCTCCGGATACTGGCTCTGGAAACGCCCCAAGCAACATCGAGAACTAATTGTACAAAAAGGGCTCCGACTCTTACGTTTCTTCGTCAGAACAATCTCTCAACGACTACACAGCGCACATCCGTGCAGGGTAAATTTAATAAAGATTTACATCACAGTGCGAGCGTAGAAAAGGAAGAACGAGGAAGTATGGTGTATAGAAAATGAAGGAGAGGCAAAGAAAGAATGGAAAAAAAACAAAGGGACGATTTAATAGCCACCCTGCTGTTTTCCTGGCCACTAGAGAACGAAACATCAACTGTATACCACGTCGACTCTAGACGTGCAGATAACGAGAGAGTAGATTGCATTTTCCTCAAGCTGCAGCGTCCCGTTAAGCTCGTTAGAGATTCATAGCTATTAAAGAAAAAAAAAAAATATCGATTCGAAAATCCTGTCAACGCTTACAGCGGTGGCACATTGTTTAATATCCGAAATGAAAGTCTTGATTCATTTTTCCGTCCTATGCAACATTGACCCATGCCCCCCAAAGAGACGAGCAGCCCATGGTTATTTTTTCCATTATTATGATTCTCAATAATTTGGAAATTTCGAAGGGGCAGTTTCCGAATTTCCATCGAATTGCCACTGCGATCTTGGGACGAAATTTTTTTATTCGGAGTCACGATCCCGAGATATTTCGAACAACTCCTCGAGAGATAATGCCAACCAATTAATCAATCGCTTTGCAATCAACTGCCGCAATTCTCAATCAAAATTTCGCGAGCATCCTTTTTCCGCAACATTTCGATGCATATAAAGTTTCATCGAAGAGCTCTGATCGCTACGTGACCACACGACACCCTTAAATACACTTGCTGCCCCGCAGATATTTACGCAACGGATAAGCTTACGCTGAATCACACTCTTTATGGGTTATTCGGTAGATTGCTATCATTCATTTCGTTAACACGTCATGAACGCCGGATCGAAGAGGGAGATCTTTGAGTACATCTATCCCTAGAGTTCGATCAACCAATTACTTTTTCCTCGTTCAGTGCCTGTTTGAAAACATTGCTTCAAGAAGGAAACGATATTTTCATTCATATTCCGAAATTTTCGAAAACCGCCGGAATATTATTCCTTTCTGTTTGATAAATCAACGTAGTGCCTGTGCCGTGCGGCATGGAGGTTGAGGTTGAACCAATCATCCGTATAAAAATATTCAGCTTTACGATCGAACCGATCGATTAACAAAATTCCGACTATTGAAGTACAGAAAAACGTTTTAAAAATTCAGTCCAATGGATCGAATGATTCGGATACTGAAAAGTCAAGAAATTGAGGGAAAAACGTTGAATTTGATGTCCCACTTTTCTTCTTCCCGCAGATACTTTGTTTCTCCGTTTTTTTTTACTCGCTTTGCAAATGAAATGGGAACTGTAATCGCGAATATTTTTTCCACTCGATAAATCTAGTCGCAGCGGGGACTCCTCTTGTCAACGTGGAGTTGAAAGATTAGTTTCGGGTTTTCTCGTATTAAAAAAAGTTCATGTCGATGCATTTCCTTTTCCTTTCTCTAGTACTTTCTCGACTACGTGCATTTACGTTCAGTCATCCGTCGGAGTAAAAGTTGCGTCGACCTTCAGCAAACGTTGATTAAACGTTCGCTTGCAAACACGAATGGTTACAGTCTCATAAGAATTCAGTTTGCAATGAAATTGCATCTCACTCGGACAGGAAATCAAGATTTGGCTACGATCCAAGTAAATTTTTATCTTCGTCGCATTCCTTGAGAAATTTGATGTCGTTGAGCCAAAAGGAAATTATTTGCGGAAGAAGAAACGTAAGTGGAATCGAAAACATAAACCGTGTCTCTCATTCCTGTAGCTTCGAATTTTGACATCTTGAAGGTTCAATTTCAACCTCGAAGCGAAATCGGCATCAGAAGATAACGAATGACCAAATCTACTGTTTACTGGCCACTCTGAAATTACCGTGTATCGGCGATGAGTTCTCATCGCAACTGTAAGCCTGAGTAAAAATGATGTCTCCTCCTTATTCGTGACGACACTGGAAAGCTTTCTCTTACCGAGGACTCGCACTTAGGGGAGACGAGGATATATTCTCTCTCCGTCTTCTACCCCAACTTTCAATTCCGAGTCCTCGAGCGTGGCACACGTAATTCACGTTGTGCACACAGAGGAACGCGTGCAAAGGTTACACTGCCTTTTTAGCACAAAAGACAACGAACTCAAGGAGAATTTCTACACGTTTGTCTTTGAAAAAAGTTAGAAATATCACGAGTTCTCTTGATTCTCAAATGAACAACTGTTGCTCCATCTTTAGTAGCATCTTTAATGAATGAATCATATAGTTTATCGACATAGTGAAATGAAAATTCAATGATATTGCTACTTTCTTTCGTAAGGAACGAAAGAAGATTTGACAGTTGACAGAAATACTCGAAGAAATGAGAGACGTCTCTGCGTTAATATAATGAATCGGAACCTCCAATAGCCGCATCACTGCTGCGTGTATGATTACCCAAAGACCTCAAAAAGAGCAAGACCTTTCGACCGGTTGGAGTTGAAACGAATCGAATTCTCGTATCTCGTCCACACCCAAGCTTCCGAGTGCAACATTCGTACGTTGTCAAGCAGACTTCGGACACAGATCAAGATGAATCTCGTCATCTTGTGACCTCACTCATACTACTTTGTGACATGTTCCTCGAGGGAAGTTTCTCAAACTTCCCGAGACAACTAGGTTATTACTCCGTATAGCGAGGGTCCGATTTTTTTTTGAAACGTTACTTTGCACGAAATATCGATGATTTACATTCTACACATCGCTCAAATGATGCCCAACATTTCGCAACTTTGTTTCGAGTTTTTTATCAGGCACACGTATCGCTGAGTTCTCGTTGATAAATAGTAAGGAGTAAACTGGATTAATTATACAATTCAAGCGCAGCTGAAACCACTAGAAATATTGGCAACAATTATTCATTCAAAATGAGAATGCAGTGATTTCTGGTCGAATGACGCGGAACATTTATATTCTGTGGGTTGCAGAAAATCGGGTGCAAATCACTGGTCATTCTTGACAGGAGACTACGTACAAGCATCAATTACGCAACTAATGATACTAATGACGACGCGCTTTAATGGATTAGTGCGATTAATACTGTTGAGGATTTCAATTCCGTGGAGTCACAACCACCATATTTATCGTTTCAAAGTATCCCCGAGTTCACGAAGCTTCCTGGTTTCCTCGGGATCTCAATGACTTTTTATCTTTCCAGTAATCCATGAAACCTGGAAAAAAAATAGTTTCTCGGGTTGATTAATATTTCAGTGGCCCACATTTATAAACGCCTTTATAATTTCTTCATGTCTTTTTTTCCCATTCGGGAATATCGTCCCGAACTTGACCCAATGTTTGATTAAATATTTCTCTCGTAAAGATGCGACTGGAATGATTCGGATGCTTGCTATTTTATTCGGTCGATTTTCCTTCCGACGGTTATTCCAATTTTTTTTCCTCCTTTGACAGCCAGGCAATTGAACCCTCGTTTATACAGTGGGTCTCTCTCCTCGTTTACGAGACTATCTCTCATATTGTAACACTTGTTGCTGTGGCCCTTCGAGACAGCCAAGAGGGTTCTTGAATAAATGGAAGTTGGGTGCCTCATTCGATACATCAAGTTCCTCTCACCCTCTCGCAGTGAACGAAGCTTATTACTTATCGATTATTACTGGCGCATGGGCTTTATTTCATAATGAAGTTGGGCTCGAATTCATCACATGTAAACTGGTTTATTCTAGACAGAGAAACCAGCCAGTAGTTGACGGTGATTTGATTTCAGGTTTGATGGGCTTGAAGTGTTCTTCAGAGCATCAGAGTTAGCTGATAGTTAGCTGGAGCTAGTGAACTATAAATCTGAGCTTGCTTTATGAGTTTAACCAACCCTTTGTTACGTTAATTTGTTAGCCTCTTGGTAGTAGACCATTTGAGCAACGAAATGAATGCCTAAAACAAGTTGTTCGTGGCTTAAGACGTTAGGATCATCAACTAGTGGATTAGAATGAGAGCTAAAGGGTTTCGAGCAACTGGCAAATATTTATTATTATTTGCAAACCTCTGAATAAGCATCGGCCTTCTTTTTAGTTGATAATAATAATTAGTTTTGTTTTTTTCTCTACGACGGTCTAATTAGACGCGAACAAGAGACGAACGAGAGAGAATAGTCTGAGTCTGTTGCGTTTAGATTTATAATTTTGAAATATCCATCCTATCGGCCATTGAATATTTTATCCCCCCCGGAAACAGACGCTTTTTTGGGACCGGTGTGCGATTACGTGATCGCTCCTGTAGCGAGATACGCGGGTGCATGGGGAATACCGGTACTGACGGCAGGTGCTCAGGCAGACGCATTTCGTCATAAAGACGAGCAATATCCGACTCTGACGAGAATGATGGGCTCTCATCGTCTGGTAGGCGAAGCACTGAGGCACATTTTGCAGGGATTCGGTTGGACTACCGCTGGTCTTCTTTATCACAATCATGCGATCGAGAGCAGCCGCGGAAATTCCGAATGCCACTTCACCCTCAGTGCTGTCTTTACAGCACTTAACCAGACACCGATCCATCGCAGCTTCAACCAGGAAACTACCAGCCTTCAAGATTATCGAAAACTACTCACCTTCGTTTCCCAGTCGGCCAGGAGTAAGTCTCTCTTTCTCTCCCAATCAGTCTTTCTTTTACTATTTTACCAAATCTTCATAAATTGGCAATTTTCCACACTTTTTTTGTTATCGTCAATACCACAAGCTCGCGGAAGATTCCCCACATCTTTTTTTTTTCAATCATCACATTTTTATTCTCACTGGATGAAATAGAATATCAAAGTCCGTACATTGCGCATGTACGCTTTTTTGGCTGTACGAATTATTCGCGAATCGTCATTTCCAAGGCAGGAGACAAGTCCGGGAGCCTGGGGGAACTAACCCAGACCGCCTCAAATTATAATTACCATTCAACGTTCCTACAGTCAACGTAGAATCAGGATTTTTCCATGTTTTCGAGTGTTTCGTGAGCCTTCCGAGTAAGCTCGTAATTTCAATGCTCCGGTGATTCTGTATCGGGTCCAATTATTGGTACAAATACGAACGAATCAATCACGGCATGCGTTAATTGGCTTGTCGGGTCGTATACATTTGTTCCAAGCGTTCAATTGACTTGAGATTCAGAACTTGGGGGACTTTGGCTCTTTGATTACGAATCCCTAGTCGGAATTAAAAAATTCAAAATTATGTGTTTCTATTCCTTGGAACAATAATTACTAGAAATTTTGAAAATAATCTGCATGATTCTTTGGCGAGTCGACCGAGCTCGTGTAAAAATTATGAGCCTGAAGTTTGCATCGACGTAATGCCACGAAGGGAAAAAAAAAATAAATAAATGATTCATCACTTTTTCACTTTACGAATCGATTCGTAAAGTCCAGCTAGGAAGGCAAGAGGCAAATTGAGATAAAAAAAATTCGAAAAAAAAAGTGACGAATCTTTTTTTTATCTCATTTCGTGGCATTGCGTCGATGCAAACTTCAGGCTCATTAAAAATTGTCACTTTGCCGTTTCTAAGGATTTAGTAGAAATTTTTTTCATGGAGATAGTTCGCAGTCGAATATTCATTTATACCTCGAATATATGCAGTCGACAAATATTGACCAGTCATATTTATTCATTTTATTTTACATTCAGGAAATTAGTAAATACTTTTTCAAAAACGGAAGAAAAAACTCTAGAAACAAAACGGGTACGACAACGTAATTTCGATGAAGGCTCCGCAGGCTCGAACGGATGTAGTAGATTAATTAGTTCAGGCGAATATTCTTTCACGTGGATAACATGACAACGATTGTATCGAAATTATATTCGGACAGCGTAACCGTTCCTAAACGTACGTGGCTATCGTTCGTCTCGCTCAAACACACATTGCGTGTTCGACGATATGATTTACGGGTAACGAGTTTCTTCACGTGAAAGAGAGTTAATTAAATAGTGAGACTGGTCGATGGGCAACGTTATACGCTAATGAACGTTTGTAATAAAGTTTATCACAACTTTAACGTTTGTAGGCAAACGTGCAAAGCTTGTCCCAATTTTTTTCTCTCTGGTTTAGTTGGCTTAGATAATAAAAATGATCGGAATCGAAAAAAGGTATTGGAAAGCTTTGTGCCCTACGTGGAATTTTACCATAATTGACTCTCTGGAACTACACGAAACTGCACATATTCGTTGCGAGTATTCCGCATCCGTGCTGTGAATACGTGATTACGTTAGTTCACATTGGAAACTTTATGGCAGAATGCACCGGAATATATAATTGTGTCCCATGCCGCTGAGAATATCTGTGGACCACTCTATCATTCGGCACTCGGGTGAATTGCGTTATTTGCTTTTGCCATTCTCTTGTATATATTCCGAGAGTACCGAGAGAAAGAATTAAGGACAACAATCGAATGAAAGTTTGTCGTCCGGAAAGCTTCGGAAGTTGTTTGCTTTTCATTTCTCGCAGCATAATGAGAAGAAAGGTTGTATAATATTTGAAAAGGGACCGCAGACTCGCTTTTTGTTTTTTCTCCCTCTACAACCTCATTTTATTTTGTTTGCCGTAGATCACGGACTTGTAAGCGAGATCCTCGGACGAATCTGGGGTAAGTCCCTTCCGTCTGCTGAGGCCCCGCTTCCACATCTGTGCCTACTTTATCTCGCTCAACTTGTCGTTTCTTCATCTTCATTTTTCCCCTTCGCTCTCTAGCCGCTCCAGCACGAAATCTTTCCCTCATCTATTATCAGCCGTTCAACCTCCGTCGTCTTTTCCTTCGTGGCTCGTTCGGGTCGATCTTGTTGAGCCTCCCAGCCAAATGCCTACTCAAATCACTTCATCGATACTAAACTGGCTGATAAGGCTTTGCGACTATGTGTTGCAAGCTTTTATCCACTATCAGTTTCGCTTGTCATCGAAAAATGCCACAACCACCCTTCTTCTTTTCTCACTTCTTTTTATCAATTTCTTCGGATAAAATCTTTCAATTTATAAAAAAAACTTTTTCTCCACATTTCTAAGCTGCACGTTGTTGTGTTAACGAAGAATGGGCATGCGCACGTTTTAATCCACTTCTCCAATATCGTAAGGTTATCATTGTTTCATAAATCTGGACGATGTCTTTCCATGACATTCGAAATTTGTTGGGGAATGTCGATATTTTGTTGAATCACGGTTCGCTAAATATATTTAGAAAAAATATAAATTCTCGTCAATCCAACAGGATATTAGATCTTTGCAGAGCCGATCAGCAATATACTTACGCGTTTGTATTGCCAAACGTTTGGTGTGAAAATTTTGAATATTTCGTTTGTGTCAGAAAATAGTTCAGTTGATGAACGTACTCAACGAAATGTTAAGATTTTTTTTTACGTTCCCTTCTTAATAGAAAATTAATCATGCTATTGAAATGACGTGTAAGGCCGATGAACGTGACACTTTACAAAGATGAAAATTCGAACGAAGATAAAATCGACGAGTGTATTTGAATATTCAAATTTATTTATATGTCTCATTTAAAATTAGTTTGCAAATGGTTTTCTTCGTCCGCATATTGAAGGGAAATTTGCATTTGTATGAAAGTCGTAAAAGACGAGAGATTCGTTTACGATTCGTGCTATATATAAATGTTTACGCCTCAGGACAGGCTTTCACGACTCGTAATGACGAATGCATAGTCTGGGGCGACTCGAGAGTGTCGTCTTTTCGACGGGCATAAGAAAATCAGCGACAATTCTGTCCTGCATATTTTAAAAATCTTATTTCCTACCTTTTTTCAATACTCATCCTTATGCAACGGGAGGTGAGTCGTTGACTTTTTCGAATAAACAAACCAAACTGAGTTATTTTCGCTTGTTATTGAAAGACCGAACAAAATTCGTGAAACTTTAATAGAATCGGTGTGCTTCGAACTAACCGGATAAATATTTAGCTAATTAACCGAACCTCGGTGAAAATTCATTGAATATTCATCGCAATGATTTAATTTTCAAACCCCCTGATCGAGGAGTCACGCTTCTATGGAATTAGTATTTGTGCCACGTCTTTTTAAGCATTCATTCGACTAACCACGTTGATTCGTGCTCTTAAACATTTTTGTGAAGTACGAAAACTAATTAAGCGAACTTAATTAATCTGCATCGATAAAAAATCGTTGATACAATAAATTTTTTCGTTGAATGACAAACGAGGCAGTTCTTTCCAATCGAGTAACTCGAGCAAAACGATTCCAAATAGTCGCTGTCTGAATTTGAAGATTTTTGTTCTCAGCTTTATGGGCGCGACAACCATCACTTGGTGCAAGATTTAAATTTATTTTATTGCACGTATAAAACTGAATATTTCAGATAAAAGAATGAAAAATTTTATTTGGTCAACGAAACCCCCTCCTCGCAATTCCCAGTTACATCCACGTGTTTTATGGACAAACATACGTTGCTCGGATTGCGTATCATCGTTGCATGGCGGTATGATCCCTATTACCTCCGGCAAAAAATAATAATAGAGGATTTATATCCGTGTTGCAACGTATGCGGGGAGCTTGAAAGAGCTTGGACATTGAGCCGGTAGCTCTTTTTTTATATTTGACGAAAATGATACCTGAATGGATCCACGTCTTCTCGTCTCTTGTCCTCAGTTGACGTTGCCATTTTTCCATTCTCAAATGTTCAGAATGTACGGATGGTCTTGAAAAATCGAGAACAATGCCAAAGGGATACTTTCAGGAACAATGGGCGGAAATAAATCAGTGTCTCTTCAGGACATAGAGAATTAGAGGGAAATCGAAGAAAGTATAGCGAAAAAGGGGAGCGAAGAATAGTTATCGTAAAAGGAGAAAAAGATTAGTAGATAAGGGTGAGAATAAAAAAACGTACAGAGGCGATAGAGTGACGAAAAAACAGAACGGATAATAGAAAAGAAAATGTAAGGGAATGACGCAAAAAATAAAAATAAAAGGATCGGTGGTTAAGAGAAAGATGAACCGGCGGCCAGAGGAAAAAAGTGTAGGAAATAACGTTGAGATATCGCTCGAACACGTTTTTAGGGCCATCATTTCCCTATCTCTCGATATTCAGCCACTGTTCGCTGCTCGTTTTCCACTTGTATTCTCTAATGCACTCCGTAACTTCTCACCGTTTCTACCAGACGAGGGTTCCTCGTGTCGACACATTTAAGGGCGCGTCCTAGACTCTTTTTTGTCGATCCTCTGCGTCTCCGAGAAACCCTGGCTCCTGAATTCACGTTCCAAGTCCATTTGGTACATCAGGATGAAAAATACTTCTATGAATGCTCCATCAATCGCTGAAGACTTGTCTGAGTATATTCAACTCACGTAGATGCCATAATATAGAATTTACGACAAAAAATATTTAACCATCCGCTCTAGTGATGATCAAAATTGTTATACAAAAATTTGCAATATCCAATATCGTGTTTTTTTTTTTTCTACATCCGAATGTGAAATATTTAGTGAGGGAATTTCCAGCTTCCAATATTCTCATGTATTTCGATATTGAAACCATTTGTGCCATCTCTCAGCTTCGGGTAATGTTGAAAAACAAAAATCCATACACGAAATCTATTGGGAATTCTGGAATCGTATCGAGCCGGCCTGTATGTCTTTAAAATAAAATTCTCTCACGCTCGCTTACTCCAAAAGCGAGTCCGAAAAGTTTCCGTTTGATAGATTTACATCGATGTATTTTATTGTGTAATTAGAGAATAATAAAGTAAGTCGTTCCCAAAGTTTGCTACAATTCGTTGCATCAACTTTGGCCAGACATATTTTACTCCCTTTCGTACGTCTCTACCCTGTTCCATTCGCTCACGCGAGTATTTATTTCCCAAGGGTATCCTCTGCTGTTAGCTTTATCGTTACTGAATTCCTGTGACGAGTTTAATCACTCTACGTCACATTCTACTTTCCTCAGACGTTCTTTGCATCCTGGGAATACACACGTTTTTAATCATTCTTTCTGAGTCACTCTGATTTTTGTTGCCTTTCGAATTGCAGTTCTTCTCTAATTGTTAATTATACACGAAAAATAAGGATGGGAAAAAAAAAATTGAAAAAAAAAGAATAAAATTTTATCGACTTCTGAGAAATAAAAATAATCCAACTTTTTATTTTTTGCGGATAATTTTAAAAAACCTGTAGCTTCCGAGCTAGTTCGCTTGGGAGCGTTTGGAAGTCAGGAATATTCTTTTCTTTCGGTAATTGATAATTAACATTCGGCGCCACGCCATGTTTTCACTATATTTCCTACTGCCCGTGACGTTTAACTTTGACAAAAGTCCAATATTTGTGTTTCGTTTTGTATCGATTACTGAAGACTCGACAAAAAAGTAGAAATAATCCATTTACTTCGTCGTGTAATTTTTTTTCTTGTCCTTCGTGTTTCAGTCGTCGTCATGTGTGCCAACGCTACGACCATAAGAGAGATATTATTGGCAGCTGAGGAGCTTGGAATGGTCGACTCGGGGGAGTACGTTTTCTTTTCCATCGAGCTCTCGTCCAGGTGATTTTTTCTCATTCATTTTATCGATATTTCATTTAGTTTTTTTGTCAATCGAAATGATGTTCGTAATTTCCATCCACTTATGAAAATTTACAATCACTGATGCCCAAAAATATTTGGCGAAAATCGAGAATCTTCAAGCACATGGAAAATATTATTTTACTAAATTTGCTGCAGTGACAGGCCGAATATTGATTTATATATTGGAAGTGGGAACGAGAAAAAAATGGAAAAATACTCGAATGAAAACTGGAAAAACTATAGCAGAAATACCGTGATCGGTGAAGAATTCATTCTGCCCTCTTGTTCCAAACATTTGGCGATATTACGTGTCGCGTATGAGATCTTCACTGTTCGTTAACGAAGGATTATCGATTCTGTCTCGAGTACGTCATTCCACAGATGTGACGATCGCATGTACATGCATATAGGAGCATTGAAATGGGTGCTTATGGAACGAACAAAAGAAACCACAATTTGAATTTTCCATGTCAGCCTCATGGAATTTAAATTTCCAATTGATTGCGACAATAGAAGCAAATAAATAATTAGTCCTAGTCGGTTTCCAATTGATTTCTAAAAGCATCGTCAGAGTGATTAAAACGAATGCGACAGCTTACGAATTCCCAAAATAAAAATATAAAAATATTCGTTTTTTCTTTAATGTCATAAAAGTTCATACTTAAAAAAAAATTTCAAACACCCAAAATTCAAAATTTTCTTCTAATTTTAATTTCTATTTTCTGCGCGTAAAAAAAAAAAAAGATTCTGCATCGGATCCACGAGAGTTTTGGTTATTGATGGTTTACCTTCAATCAGCATTTCCTAGTCTGAATTAAATATTTCAATCCGACACTGAGGAACAAAAAGTTTTCCGAAAAAAAATTTTTCATCCGTTTTTCGATTCTCTGTTTATCGTTGCGGGGATATCCGGGCTCATCCTATCACTTGAATCCTAGTTTTCCTTCGAGTCACTCTTCCGGATCCGGTTCCTGTGAAGTTTTTCAGAGTGTTGCCTTCATCCATTGTCTCCTGATACGCGCAGGTAAATTTTCGGTTGATTATCAGTTGATCAGAAGCGCGAAAAATGCGCCTCTGGGCCGAAGCGATTGATCCGCAAGTCCCTGCATGACTGAGCGGTCCCCCAACACACTGTTGGCTTTTTGAGGAGCTGCTCCACTGCTTGGAGATGGCTGGAGAGTCGGGCCGAGCGTTTATCCAACGCTGTCAGTTGATTTATTATGCAATAGAGAAAAGTCAAGGATGTTTGTTGTAAATGAATGATTTGTTGACATTTCAGTGATAACAATACGAAGGAACCATGGCACGTTGAGACGGACAGCGACGACAGAAATGAGAAAGCCCGGAAGGCTTATCAGTCCTTGTTAACGGTGACCGCACGAACGCCAGACAATCAAGAGTACCTGAATTTTTCCCGGGAGGTTAAATCCCTCGCTGAGAGCAAATACAATTTCACATTCGGCAACAGTTCTGTCTCGACATTCGTGACCGCATTTTACGATGCGGTTTTACTTTACGCCCTTGC
Organism: Campopleginae sp. 14b; assembly: GCA_030522525.1. Classification (NCBI taxonomy): domain Eukaryota; kingdom Metazoa; phylum Arthropoda; class Insecta; order Hymenoptera; family Ichneumonidae; species Campopleginae sp. 14b. Next base: position 43,407 of record JAPYYS010000640.1, on the reverse strand, counting down.
TCTCAAGGAAAGCTTACCCGAAAAACCCGGAGACATCAACTTGGACGGCGGTAACCTGACCAGGAGGATGTGGGGTAAAAGCTTCAAAGGTTAGTCGCAAATACTTGGGCCTCCGTTTATTTTCGTTATCCGTGGCGAATAATATTGATCTCTTTCTATTTGCACGAACAAATAAAAAATACTGAAACGTCAGATTCACAAATACCAGCGAAACCTGCAAACAACGTTTGCAGAACTGCTATTGAAAATTTGCTGTTTTCTTGAAAACAAAACAACAAATTTGTTTATTTATTTATTTCTTTCATGAAATTTTTCATTTTTCATTCTCAATGATTTAAATTGACGGGGGCATGATTTTAAGCAAATTTCTTGGTCAATACGGCAACTGATATTCAGAAGGACATCGATGGGCTATCCGCTGGAGCAAATCATTCAAAATGGTGTTTAGCGGACGGTGTACATTAGCGTAAACGTTTATCCCGGTTGTAGCGAAATTGTAAAGCGAATTATGCATCAGAGCACATTGTTTCATGTACAATTAATTGTGATCTCGAGTGGAACGCAGAAGCTATATGCAATGTTAACCACATGGGGCGGAAAAGCGAGAAGGAAAGAGAGCAAGGAAAGGTGAAGGGGGACAGATGATGGAGAAGGGAGGGGGTTAAATTCGTACCACCGTTCGATTTCTCCTGTATTGATGGGGTGGACAGCAATGTCAGGCTTGCTTGGCTCGCCCACAATTGCTATGCTCCACTGTTTCTCCTAATATATCGATGCTGTGGTTTCCCCGTTCTCCACATACATACCGGCTATGTTTACCCCTCCGGCCGCGTTCCCTCACACAAACAAAACTATGTCTCGTCACAGTATCCTAAAAATAATAAACCGAATAAAAACAACTCCGAAAATAATATCTCGTGTCGCTATGACCCACAATCATAGGATCCTCGAAATTTTCAATCACACAATACACATGCCTTCCTTTTTTTATTCATTTTAGTCAACCCCCAAAGCCAAGCAGACAACCAACGTATCCGAACAACACGTCCTTTCATTTATTTATTTTTTCAATTCTCGTCTACATTACGAAACTCAGCTCAAAGGGGTGGATCAGTTGGCACTAAACCCGGGAGTGTGGAAGAGACAGCTCAAAATTTCGTGACGCAAATTTTTCTGCTTCGTTTCTCTGGTCGGAATTAAAAACACGGGAGTTCATGGGATCAAGCGGCAACAATGGGCTCGAACCTTTTCGTTCCGACTCGTCGAATAGTCTGAAAAGCTTTAATACATTTTCGCCACTCCACATTTTTATTTCTAAACTTGATGACGCCAAAAAGCACGTCAAAATATAGGTCAAAAAAATAATAAACACATGGCTTCGTAAGCTTGTATTGAAATCTAAACTTATCTTAATTATGCCTGACGATGAAAAATTTCCAAAGCCAAGAAAAACTCAAAGTTATAGCAAAACTTCCTGCGTCATCAATTTCTTTTTATCCAATCGACCGATCCGACAATTTTAACATTTTTGTCACTCAATATACCCGGGAAAGCTGTCCATTACATTCTCATTTTTTCTCATCGCCATGCCTGTGAAAATAAATCTAACAATTCACCAATTTTCATTCCAATTATTATCCAATTAATCCATTCTCTTTTTATCACTGAATACGATAAATTTTTATCGCAAACTGATCGAATCAGTTTGAATGGTGTTGATAATCGTGAGTCTGACAATTGTTCGCAACCGTCAATTCGATCTTGAATCGATGATCTTTATGATATTTTGTTGCAATCGACGGGAAAACGCAGGAACAATAGAAAAAAAAGAAAAAAAAACAGATAAAGATGATGAGCCCCGGGTCACAAAAATACTGGTACTCATCAGGGTAGCACGGAATCACGAATCTTCACAGCTCACTTTTGCTCACAGCTCACAGCTCACAGCACAGCTCACAGCCCCTCCTTACCTTCTGCGATTTATCATTGCCTTGTTGGAAACGAACAATTCCGCTGTCCCACATTGCTCGCGTGATCTGCTGTTTCCTTTTTCGCCTCTTTTATTATTTTCACGACTTTATCACTTCCTGCTAGAAAAAAAAACACGTTGTGAGGCGATCCTAATAAGCTCCATTTTTTTGGCTTGAATGGCGAAACGATAGCAGCGAAATTTCGCTCTTTCCATGACTTTGGAATGGTGACGAATAAAAAAATTGTCTCTTAGGGACGTGCTCCAGGAGATGGACAATTATGTGAGGTCCAGTTTCTCTTTCAAAGAAAAACTGGTATTTACACAAAATTAGCACGAGAATGTTTTTTTTTCTTTCTATACCAATATGTATTTTCCTAATGACTCGGCAGTCATATTTTCGTCTAGTCCCGAAGGATCCTTTTAACTAAGTTGACACTCGTGAAAATATCGAGCGAACATTTGCCAACAAGAATTTTTTGTTATCCTACTTTTTCCTCTTCGAGACAGTGTAATCTCTTGGATTTCTCACAGGACCAAGAACGTTGTTTCTGAATTTCCCTCCCTCGTTTTTCCCCACTTGGAATGTCTCATAAAAGCATGACGAGTTTATCTTTAAATGAGATTCGTTTGCCTTTCCCTTAGACAGCTCATTTTTTAAACTGAGATTTTCAATATTCATGAAAAACGTTCTGGGAAAATGGGTCACAAGAGCTACGACTAATTACTCATTGTTTTCCCTCCGAAGCTCCTTGAGCGTGAGTCAAGTTTCATTGTTGTTTCCGTTTATTTCGAATAATATCTTATAGTGGGGTTATGAGATGTTGATATGTTAACATTTGAGTTAAGTGACCACGACTTTAATCTTTGTGCATTCGTTAACAGTTTCACAGAGGATGGACATCTCCCTTCAAAACAGTCAAGACCAAAGAGACTCATAGTCTCGGAGCTTTTATTTATTTATTTTAACTGATTCCCATTTCAGCAGCGTTTCATTTACGAAATAATCGGTTCATGAGAAAAAAAACAACGGATCTTTTAATTTCACACTTTTGGCTCATGTAGATGATTCTTTGCAGGAATAACCGGAGATGTAAATATCGACGAGAATGGCGATAGAATAGCGGACTACTCACTACTGGACATGGATCCGGAAACTTCGAAATTTGAGGTACATTTATATTCGCTTCATCAAAGAAACGTCCAATTAAATTATATTCAACTTTTCTCTAAATAAAAACATGCACGAACACTTTTTTCCTTGGAAAAAAAAAGGAATTATTGGAAGGAAAATGCTTTTCGTAGAACTCAAAAGAACGAACCCTGAGTTCTCGGCACAAATGAAAATATGAAGTCAATAAAAAGATTCCAATATCGATGTTTCAGATCGTTGCTAATTATTATGGAGCAAATAAGACGCTGGAGTACGTACCCGGAAAGAGTATACATTGGTCCGGTGGAAGGCTCGAGCCACCGCCCGATACGCCGAAATGTGGATTCGACGGTTCGCTGTGTCCCGATAATTGTAAGCACAGCCAATCTCTCCTGGCGAAGAAGAAACGACAAAATTTCCACTTCAATTCTTTTCATCAAGCTCGAGTACCGGCAAATATTTTAATTTTCTATTTTTTCCATTGGTCAACAGCTTTGCCTGGTTATGCAATACTATCGATTGTTCTGAGTTCCATTGTTGTCGGTCTCGTCGTTGTCTCCGTCATCATATATAGGTGAGTTGAATTTTCCCATAAAAACGTGACTGGAAATAAAAATAGAGTAAAGAAAAAGTCAATCAGGAAAAGCAGATTGACAAGAAGAACATTTTCGAGCTCGAAAAGCCTGTACAAAACTCACCTACGTTGGCAGACGATAAACAAACAGAATAAGTGCTTGAGCGTTCAGTTTTTTCCATAACAATCAAAATATGAATGCGTAATTAGTAATATAAATATGAATGAAAAAATATCTGGCTGGGAAAACGCCACAAGCGTAACAGAACGGTAACAATACAGAAAAACGGAATAAACACGGTACATGGATGTTAATGGACTCCAGCTGTTGTATAAGAGCGTTTATATATAAAAATCTCCACTAATTTCGCAATAGGTTTGAAGATTTTATGGGCCACGTTGTCAACTTGATAAATTTTTTAATTATGGCAAATACATTTCCAGAATACATACGAAAACAAAGCTTTCGCAAGCTGACAGAATTAATTTTGCAATTATTTGATTTGCCGGGCCTGGTGTGGGATAAATATTCGTTTGGCACGTCAACAATCTTTTTTGCGGGTGTTTTTCGGTTATATCGAGTTCGAATTTTCGGACGAAATATTGCAATTCCGGCGAAAACTTTCGAATCATTTGTGAGAACTCGATTTTCAGTGAAATTATGTTTTTCAATTATAAACACAAATAGTTCCATCAAAAATAGGAAAGGACTTTCTTATAAGCGGAATTTATTTCTTTTATACCGTACTTGGTTTTTTTTCCCCAAATATTTCCATCTTAATATTTATGTATACATTTGTGTAGATCGACAATGATTGAAGGGTCGATAGTCGTTTCACGTCAGAGCCACAAAAGCAATTGTATCGTGTACTGCGCGTATATTCGAGGTTTTCCTCCTTCTCTTTTCCTCAAAATGTACAAGGAAATCTCTCGCTGTTTTTCAAGCACAATGCCATCCAGTACAACATAATTTGACGAGAGAGAAACACAGACAAGAAAGAAACAGAGAGCCAGGAAAATACGAACAAAGAGAGAAAGAGTGCGACAGAGAGAAAAAAGTGGATGAAAAATTACGAAGAGTCTAAGTACGCTTTAGTAGGTTATTCATTGGAGTCGGAATTCTGCTCGCATTCTCAACACGATTCTCAGTCTTGAGATTCTTTCCTTTTTATTAGCGCTCTACCATTGCTGCTGTATGATCCTTTTGTAACTCGACTTTGTAATTTTTTTCCGTTTCTGGCTCCTTCGGGTACCAAGAAAGGGAGATTCCAGAGGGGCGAACAAAGCGAGAAGGTGATAAAGAGATCGAGAAAGAGAGAGATGACAATAACCAAACCGAGGTGCCTTTAACGGGCTCTGCATGGTTCGCAGAGAAAAATGAATAAAAAGAAGCAAAACTACCGGAGAAAAGTCGAAGCCAATATACCAAGAGTTAAACATGTGAAGACCTTCTCAAGAGAGACGAAATAACCGAGATATATTGAGACCTGATGAGACCCGAGAGCTTTGCACGAGCCAGCCATGTCTTATTTTTACAATGAAAGCTATACATAGATTGCGGCATGACTACAAATATTATTTTTGATGCAAGTCTCATATCGATCACGTTCATTTTTCGCAGCTATCCAAATTTAGTCAATTCCGGTCGAATGATTCTCAACTTTTTTTCTTGCCCAAAAGATTTCGTAGAGTCCACGTTGCATCAACTTTGCACTAGGAGCAATTGCATATTTTACTCGGTAGCTACTCATGATATATTGAGCCTAAAATTCAATGGAGTTAAAATTCTGTGAAGGTCAACTGACCAGTCAATCTCCAGCTTCAGTATATATTCTTCATAAAAATAGGGTCTCAAGAAAATATTGAAAATTATTCAATATCGAAGCTTTAATCCCTTCATCGAAATAACTGGAAGGTTGTTTCCACTGAGAATTGTAAACCGAGCAGCTGTTCATTCTTTTTATTCAAAAAGAAAACTTTAATGTGAGGTTTTTTTTCGGTGTTGTCGTGCAAGTAGAATACTGAGACGCTTGGGGGCTGGAACGTATTGTGAATTATGAGCTTTCGCTTTGTGAAAGATTCGTTGAAGTTGGTTGAGTGCTTCTCGAGTTATAATCGGTCAAACGTACAGGCGAGCTAACTTTTTTTGGCTAACTGATTTCTCCATATAATTGGGAGAAGAAAAATCCCAAGGTTGTTCAGATTAAGAGTATTTTCGAATTGTCTTACCGACCAGATGGAAAAAGTTTTTTCCAAATAAATAAATGAAAAAGTTAGCCAAACTTGAAGTCTCTTAGCCAACTATAATTATTACCTCCACCGTCGATGATTTTCCCATACTATTTAAATGGAAATTAAGGCCCACAGTGGTTTACATTTTTTGTCTGGCTCGATAGTACGTTGATAAATTTGCAACTTTGCATATGATTCTTTTGGATAAAATGTTGAATCCGGAACGATAAAAGTTAAAAAAAAAACTTAGGGCATCAAAGTTTCCTGTAATTTCGAAAATCACAACTCCCTAAAATTATCGTGCCAACTTTCACGACTCGAGCTTGTATACAATCGATCTACCTCCAATCCCAAGAGACGGGAAGCCAGAAATATAGAAGTGGCAAATACTCATTTGACTTTGGAAGCCGAGAGTAATAATTTCCATTATTATATCCTGGTATATATTGCAATTGTCCGACATAATCCACGAATCATTCGAGTATTTCTACTCCCTGTTTCGAACGGATATTCCGTCGGATCCAAAATCAAGTAAAATCTTTATTTTTTTCTATTTTTATCCGCGAATCGTGTCCAATATTTCCATGTTATTTCCAATATTTATTGACGTCTCGGTTTCAAATCTGAACAAAATACCGAAAATATATCAGCACAAAATTCAACGTATTTTTCCGCACATTATGTTAGCAAGATATTTTAATATTGTCGATGAATTTTTTTGGAAGTCGATTTGTGGCAACTATTCCGATGTGTAGTGGTTTGTTCAGGAGAGTTCGAAAAACAAAACATGCAATGGGTTCATTTCATTGAAATTTTTTCATTTATTCAGCCGGAAAAGTTTAGTTAAATCTTCTTTTCGAGACTGTATGAGTTCCTATGGGCTCCAGGAATTTTTCAATAACTCGATATTAAGATAAATCCGTTGAAATATCCCTCGTATTTTCGAACGTTTTTATTTCTTTTTTACTTTTTTTAATACATAAGCTAGCGAAGCAGAAATTCTGAATGTTGGATAGAGGATTGAAGCTTCGCGAGATCTATACCGACATTAAGCTTTTAGTAAAACATCCACATCGAATACCTCGAATCGAGAATTCTACGCAAAGAACGAATGCATTCCCATTGTTGACTGGGATCTTCGGAACCCTCTTGGCGCTCTGTAATGCAAGTTTTTATGTAAATGTTTGGCTACACGAAACTCTGCTCACTATACAATGCGAGCACACAGAACTGAGAATACGTTAGCCGAATGGATCGTATATATGTATGAAAGGCGGTGAAAACCTCTGGAGTATACATTGACGACGTGTCGTGTCGGAAAATAAGGGATTTTTCGTAAATACGTTTATAGCTGTGCGACAATTTCCTGAACATTCGCGAAACGATAAGTAGATTTTTGGAACCAGCCTAAATTCGGTTCAACTCTGTGTTTTGACTTTTTCACTCGAGTCTCTTTAATTACTTTTTCCAAAGAGTAATTATTATAGCCATAGTTTTCAGTTGTAGAATTTTTAGAGCTGTCCATCCTAAGGCGTACACATTATCAGAGCTCATACTAAATTGTATACCAAACGACGATACCGAGGAAAACATCAAAGGCAGAATTAACTGTGCCTGTTAGGCGTGTCTGCTGCGGAACTTGGTTCTTATTACGTCTTGTTCGAGTAGGTACTCAACGCTGCTGTAATAACTGAGCAATACAGGACTAATTGAATTAACCAGTTATATCGTATAATACAAAGTCCCCTCCATATATATGGTGATCCATTTAAACGTTACACTTGCTAAGTCAGCTTTGATCAGAGTTGAAAGTAAGTTTCCAGAGACCATAATTACTTCGCCTCAGTTTGAGTTGTTATCTTTACAAATGCAACTTCCAACAGGAGGAGGAATCACGTGATAGTTGCTGTTTAAAAGGAAACTACTTTCTCCATAAAAAGAGATTTAATTTTATGTTTGCTCTCATATGCTTCTTTTTTAATTTTTTTTTTTTTTCATCGCAAGCTCCGATGTTTGTGTCCTCTAAATTCGACTTCAGGGTCTTGCCGAATGACACAATTGGACGATACGATTCCACTATGAAAACGAAGCTCCGTTCCGTTAGTTTTGGGGTTTTTCGTCGTTGGAAAAACAAAGAAATTTTGGTTGAAATCAGTGAGTAAAAGGTTTCAGTTGCTTCGATTCTACAACTAATTCTAGCGAATAAATACTTTTTCTTTGGTACTTGTATCGATGTTACGCTAATGCCAAAAACCGATCATTACCGGTCTGGTATTTACACGCTTTCCATAACAATCGTGCCCGGACACCCCGCGATACCCGACATCGACACTAGTTCCGTAAATCTCAGATAAAGTGTCTCTTTGTTATCTGCATTGTCGGTTCTGGGACTGCACACATTCACGCGATCAAAGCTTCGGTACGTGCAAATGTAATATATTTTCGATGCGTTTGCTAAATGCAGTCTGGGTTGATGAAATAATTAGTAGCATCGATTCCTCGCGGAGCAACCATGAGAATCGTCGATGTCTTTAATTCCAGGTTCCTTTAAAGTTTCTTCCAACTCTCGCTGGATTATTCGATTATAATATTTCAGGATAGTTCACGAGAGATCACGACTTTTTTTATTTGTTTGCGTACCAATGAACCGAACCATGTCTAATCCAGCAGATTTAGTTTTTTCGTAAAAACCATTGGTTCCATTGATTTAACATCATTTTTTCAAGTTCGTAGATTTTGCAAGCGCCGGTCGAATTACCGAAAAGGAAACAGTAGTTTTGCTTGTTATGACTGATGTCGAAATGAACAAAACATCGCCTCGTAATCGATGGATTACTCGTTGAATGGATTCTCGTGCATTGGACTATAATAATCCGCAAATAGTCTATGGATAATGCGTTATAGAAACGAACATTATTGTTCTATTTACAGCGAAATTTATGCAGGACAAGTACCATTTCGGTTATATATCGATGACGGTATTAACAAACCGACGGGATTTGGAAAACCCCCGAATCCACACTGATCCCTCGGTACATTGCTAGAACACGCATTGGCTTTTGATGTTCCTCAATCCCATCAATNNNGCTCTGCCATCAAAGTTACGCAGCTATCGCATCGTTGTTCCGGATCAGAGGAAACTAATATGAAGATTCTTGAGAGGGAAAAAACTACTTAACATTCCCCTCGACTGGCTGGATCAGGAGCGTGCAACTTGTCATAATATTTCGACTCAGCCACCCCTAAAGGGGGCATGGGGTATGGGGTCAACCATATTTCATTCTAATCTCCAAATTTGCAACCGGTACCATTTTTGTGCACACGTGCCTCGAGCACCAGCTAGCGAAGAGTTAAAAAAAACTCTGACTGGCTTCGGATGTGATTGCGAATGATAATTCGACATCGTGGCTGAACCTTCGTATAAAAATTCAACATTTTTCATGTCGCGTTTATGAAATTGATCACGAAAACCATTTTTCTAGTTTTATCAAAATGTTGCGAGAGGTCGTAGAAAAAATCCTACTTCGTGAAGCTTTATATGCGAATTTATGTTCCCAGGGTTGATGGTGAGTTACGGTCTCTGAATTATTTACATTGCTGTTTCCGAGCTTTCCATGCTCATCTCGTGCTCTCATCCTACTTAACAGAATACATTTTTTTCTTGAATATATATTTTCTCTGTTCCCCTCATACACGTATCTCTTTTTTTCCTGTGAAAAACTCGCTATATTTTCTGAATAGCCAGTGTCCAGCACGTTCGTATTTATTTATCGTCCCCGTGCCATTGTTTCAAATGGATTTTCAAAGGTTTCCAATCAACAATTCGTTTCCTCGTACGGCTGCAAGAGGAAAAAACTTACGCAGGAGAGAAATCCATGTGTTCATATTTATAGTCAGCTCTGATGCATCTCTTGCAGTCACCATAATATTGACTCGACTATGACGCTGCTTGTAACAATAACCTATACAGGATTTTCCTTTCAAGCAGTTTTTCGGAACTTTATTCGTAGGAAAATAATTGAAAAAAAAATCATGGTTGTCGGCTGCGTTTTGTGCTGCAAAAAAAAAGTTATTCAAATTCTCTCAGTGTACCGAATAAGCACAACATCATTTGACCATTTTCCAGGTCATACGTTTTCCAATAGTGCTAAAACCATTAAATTTGAATGGGGAGCAAGAAGGAAAAGTTAATTCGTATATTTACTTGTTTTTATTTAATTATTCATATCAATAATCCACAAAGATCGACACGAATCTTGATCGATATTTATATTTTGATTCATAACATTTTGCTCATGTGAATTTTTCTATTTACAGACATTACAAGTTGGAGGCGGACATTGCATCGATGACGTGGAAAGTTTATTGGGAAGATGTTAAAGTCGGTACGAATAGCAAGACCAGGGGTTCCATGTATTCTTTGACGATGAATAAGCCACGTGGAAGTCAACTAGTAAATATTTTTGTCCCGTAGACTACAATGATTCTATTACCACTCATTTTTCCCACAATCAAATTATTATTTTATTTTTCGATGTTTCTTATGATATCGGAAATAAAAGATGATTTTGATTTTCAATAAAAGGGTGGAGTTGCGATAGTCGCTGCAAAAATTTTGAGTCATTACGAACTAAATATTCGAATGATCGATCTTGCCATTTTCAAAGCTTGGCAATTTCAATGTTCCTCTTTTATTTCTTTCCTTTTTTATTTACGCCTTTCGGTTCCTTTTCCTTCTCACTTTTCTGCTTTATCCACGCTGTATGTATATTTATAAAACTATAACTTGTTGCCATAACGACCCGATTTAACGATGTATTTAACGATGTCTTTTATAGTCCGTCTATTCGGATGATAACATCAGTTTGCCTGGTGGTGTCGACAGAAACGTCTATATCCTGACTGGAATTTACAAGGTAAGCCGTTCAACTCGCAATAACATTCGAGACAATCGCGTAAGAAGAGTCAGTTTTTTCATCAATTTCCCATTTGATTCCTTCCACGACAACATTGATATTCATAATGAAATACAGAATAGCTTTGACATACATTATCGAGTACTGAATTATTGGAAGATCGTAATTTTATTAACCCTCCAATAAGTTTTCTTGCAGAGTTTCCACCCTCGTCGCTATCTCCTAAAAAATATATATATTTTTAACATTTCTAATGTTTGTTATTCTCACAGCGATACGATGACTCATAAATATTTTATTTTCCACCGGAGTTGGGATACGTTGTTCGGGCACTCGCTTCGATGTTAAACCCCCTCGATCGTTGGTTGGGGGTTTATTGCTTTCCGATCTCATCCTAATTTTCTTTCAAACTTATGGAATTGTTTCACACCATTTTTTTTATCCTGCAGAATTCTAAAGTCGCCATCAAGTTAATACCGAGAAATAAAGTGGAGATCTCCCGCCCTCTGCTCCTCGAGTTGAAAAGGGTGAGTAGGGGGATGTCAGAAGTAATAAATTTTCAGTGTTTTTCCTCTTTTAATATTCTGGATGGTTGGATTTAATAAAATTTGCTGTCACAGATGAAGGACCTGCAGCACGATCATCTCGTGAGATTTTATGGTGCCTGTGTCGATCCACCACATTGCTGTCTTCTCACCGAATATTGTCCCAAAGGATCATTGCAGGTTTATTTTTCTATGCATTCTTTTTTATCGATTCGAGCAATACACCAATGTGTTATTCAGACAGATCGTTTACGTGGGCCGAAGAGGGCGAGAGAGTGTGGTGATTCGAAAAAAATCCTCAATTTATTTGCTTTTACCAGGATATGAAGGTGCACAAAAAGGAGCCTCGGTCGTATTATACATTAAGCTGGAAATGCGTACATCATAAATATTTATAAGATTCTTCTCTACTTCTATGCACTACATTTTTTTTTCTCATTGAATATTTATCAGAAGGATCGTTCAAATTTTCATAGCACTTCAACCCTCCAACTTTTCTTCGAGAGCAACTCTTGCGCCTTCTCTACCCCTTGTGGAAACGCTTCAACAACTTGTTTCCTTCACGTTTATCTATTTCTATTTTTTTTTCGCTTTTTTCTTCTTCACTCTGTAAACGATACTGTTTACTTTATAGACAATGCGAACTCGGTGTTCAAAGTAAATGATCAGTTTGACGTTAATTGCTTCATTTACCAGAAAACCTCATTATTTTAATTGTTCGGTCGACCATTGTTTATCCATTTTAATTTCGAATATTCTTCGAATTCATCTGGTTTACCGAGTTAATGGAAATTCTGTGAAAGAATAAAGACAAAAAAAATCGTTTGTGGTTGAAAAATGAGAATAATGATTTTCAGAGTACTCTTTAATCATGTTGGGGTAGTTACAGTTGATTTTTCTGTTTGTTCGATTCAGACGCATGGAAAAAATATTGGGAAGGTTTAAAATTCCTTTTTTTGTTCTTTTTTTTTCAAAAATTCCATTAGGACATATTGGAGAATGAGCAGATAAAGCTCGATCGAGTTTTCCGTGGTTCACTGATCCACGATATAGTACGAGGAATGGTTTATCTCCATGGTTCCGAAGTTCGGAGTCATGGTAACTTGAAATCATCCAACTGCGTGGTGGATTCGAGATTCGTGCTGAAAATCGCTGATTTTGGTCTTCACGAACTGAGGAGGCCTATTCCTTGCGATCTCGACGACGAAAAAGACAGTTACGCGCACTGGAGAAGTATGTATCGTTTCCAAACTGTTGCATTTACGTGTAACTTCTTTTTCATAAATTCAATAGTTCCTTCGATTGGGCGTCCTATCACTCTAACTCCAATTTCTCGTCGCCAATTCCATGTCGATCGCCTCCAGCGGGTGAAAACGTTTTCTCAACCCTTGTTTCATGAGAGCGTGACCAAGGAGCATTCGCGAATAAACACTGAGGCCGACATGTTCATAATGTTTCTGCAAAACCATGCGATCGACGGTTTTTTAGCTAAATAATCGATCCCGGGACGCTAGGGAAGTTGAAATTTCTGCGGATTCACTGCTCGCAAGCGCGTGCCAAGACGAATTTGAAAATTCATTCAAACCTCATCGAAGCAGCGATCTCTGAAATATGAAATGCTCAATATTGCGCAGTTCGCATGATCTATAATGAGTGACAATCGTGCATTTACAAGATTGGAAATATTGTCGTTTTCAGAACGGCTATGGACGTCTCCGGAGTTGTTGAGAATGGAGAGAGCACCACCGGAGGGTACCCAGAAAGGGGATGTTTATAGCTTTGCAATAATCGTCCATGAGATCGTGATGCGTCAAGGTCCGTTTTACTTGGGTGAAGATTATGACTTTTCGCCGAAAGGTGAGTATCCACTTGGTCCTTTTTTCCGCTCTGTCTTTATTTCACTTTCCCCGGCCATTGGCATCCTCATGTTCATGCACTCTCCACGAGCCATCAACCCATTCCGAGCCATTTCGCGCCATGCAGTTTTACGAAGCTCTTGACAATCCCAAACTTTGCTTCTTCTTTTTGTTTTTCTCACCCTTCAAGCTCTCGTGCACAAAGCTTTTTGGACACTTTGTCGAGGACAGTCCTGTAGACTTTGTCCCTTGTACATAATCGAGGGCCACATCGCAAAGTTTATAAACATACATCACAGACTTTCAGTACGAATGACAGTTTGGCTTGTTTTTTTTTGTTTCCTTTACGATTCATCGGGGAATACGCCGAGGCCAATAAATCCATCTTCGAATATTTATTCTTGGCCGATCCGAATCAATTTTGGAATGGTTTAATTTGCAGTCTCAGAGATTTCACTTTAGCGGTCGTTGGAATTTTTTAATATTTCCCAAATAGTTATGCCAATTATTTTGTAAATTAGACTTTTAGACATCTTTTTGCGTTTTTGGGCTACGGTTTTCGACGGACAACGAGTTTGTATGGCGTTTTATCAGCTTGCGTTTTTTTTGCTTGCTGTTTCTTCGTTTTTTCTCAAACCGAACGTCCTTGGAAGGCAAAAATGAAATTAGTTATTCATTAGATTAATATGATAACGACATGTCCAACATTAATCGGGAGATTAGACTTAGATATTGAAAATTAAAGGTGTGGCTTCGACACTCCTATTTTATCCTTGTCCACGCATTTCTTCACGGAGCTCCCTTCATTAAAGTCTTTAATCGCTCGTTTCATAATTAAAAATAATCCGTTGGGATAAAAAAAACTCCATCAGGATAACCGTGGTCGCGTGTCCTTGCGGGTAACTTATCCTCCGTTGCTGTCGTCATGGTCCTACTAATGTTTATCGCGCTCGGAAATGTTGCCTCGGGGCTCCCAATATTCCTGAATTCCCTCTGCGTGGCTTAACTGCTCGCGTGATAATCGAGAATGGTCAAACGTACACACGAATATTACGAAATTCAAGGGTTCGAGCAATAACGTACGCTGTAGTCATAGAGGTCTACGGAGACGAAAATGATCGCACTAGATCGAAATAAACTGATACGAAATGACGTATATTCAGAATCCATCGGTCCTCCCACTCACAAACCCGACTGTTTCGTTTTTTTGGAATTCTTGGATGAAAAATATTTCTTAAGTGAATGATAAGATTCTGAAATTCCAACGACACTCAATTCGTGACAAACGTATATCTTATGCCAAGTGGTCCACAGCTGAATGCGATCAAGGATTTTTGATGATGCTTCTCTTTTCATAAATTACGAATGCTGAATCAGCAGACTCCGTGCGATTCGGAGTATCAGCTTGCGACGTCGACACAGCCAATTTGGAGAAAACACCAGTTTATCAATGAATAATCAAATGCTCGACTAAAACGAGTCTCCGTGCTTTTTATTCATCCCATGGACGTTGAACCATTTAGGAATTCCTCTTGATTTAACCTTTCAAGCGTAAAGCCAATTTTCTCTATCGTCAATCGAGCAACAGAGAATAATAAACCCTGAGAATAATAGACCCCGGAGTATTGCGTGCTTTTTAGCTCAATGATGGTAACGAGTTTCCCTTGGTGATGGAAAAAGCAGTGAAATAACATTCTTTTTCGTTTATTCAAACAAAAGCGACGTGTGCGTACATCAACGACGATAACGCAATGAAAAAAGTAACGAAATGAATATGAACAGAGAAACTTAGACGGCGAGGGAATTGAAAATCAAATATCTCGAAACTTTGTTTCCAAGTGAAAGTTCAACTCTTATCTGAAGCACCTTTATAAAAAGATAAACTCCGTCGACCTTATTTTGCGAACAATACCTTTGGTCGAAAAGTTTCGTTCAAAGAGGCGAACCTGCTCACAGGAAAAAGAAAAGCATGGATGAGTAAGGAGAGAGAATTTTTACGAGCTGCAATAACTTCATTATGCCAAGGAATGAAATGAGGAAAAGCGTAGTAACCTCCTTTTATATCTGAGGGAAGAGTTTCCTCGTGAGTATTTTTTTCAGGGCTCTTTCTTTTTGAATCGAGTTCCGAGGTAATCCTAAAAATAGGATCCCTGCTAGACAAAAGTGTATATTCGTATTTTCATAAAGTTTAATAAAGTGAAACTCATTATTTTGCATTATTCATATCATAACTATGACAAAAATTATTATTAGGATAAAAGTTGGCATCGATGATAACTTTGTCCTAAATAACTTGCCAGTGATGACTCCATTTTGATATACCTAAGGGAAATATTCAGAAATCATTCAATAGCAACAGTAGTACAAAGTAGCAAGTTACCTTGCACGATCTACTCCTGTTCAGTTACGCACTCAGCCTCTATGATCAGTACCTGGTCTTTGCATCGATACTTGTGCAGCGAGTATTCGAAATTAAATGGTTGTCCACTTTTTCGTCATACGTGGAATCCAAAGACCGAGGTGACCGAGAATCCTTTTTTTTCTCATCTCTATCGGTCCAGTTGGTATTTCCTGCGTCATTTTACCGTAGCAAAGGAATCTTCCTATTCGGTTACCGGAAAGTTGGCTGTTTCTTCCGAACAAGTACACCCTGGATTCCCGTCTTTATCGACTTGAAATTAGGAAGGGCTGCAACCCCTTCGTATGCTCAGAGAATCGGTAAGGCAGATTCTCGCCCCGAAAACAATTCGTTCTTGCTTCTTCGCTTATCGACATCCATGACCGACAGTCATGATCGATTTAATTTTCACCGTGTATACACGCGAGAGCATTGAGCTCTTTCGAGTTTGGTGAGACATCCAGGGGGATGAAAAGCCTCAGTCGGAGCTTTAACGCGTTCCGAAGAGCACGCGAATTTTGTGCGAGCCCTCGTCACCCTCTCAACCACTTGCGACGTCCACGTGAAGTGTATTTTGTTTTCAATATACAGTGCATTTTTTTTTTCGAACGATCCAAGGTTTCTTTTTTTTTTAATCAATTAAACTCCAATAGAATTTTCCATATTTACTCTTGAAGACTCAATTTTATCTTTCCGAGCGTTTTCGTCAAAATTTTGTTACGTGACAACGTATTTCCTATTCACATACAACCAATCACAATAATCGTCTCGGGGTTACGTATTCGAACGTTCGTCCTGTCCCCAGTATCATGAAATTTTATTACTCACTACTCCATCGTAATAACATCAAGCACGATAATTTTCATGACATCCGAAAATCACATTGATCCCACAATTTGATCAAAACTGTTCCATTAGATCCAATCGATGTGATTCCTGTAAGCCTCGCAGTTAAAAAATTATTGACATTGAAAATGTAATTAGTTTTTATGTCAACGTGGGCCACATTGAAAAAGGAAAAAAATAGATTTTGCACTCATTAAAGTTCCAGTAAAAATATTTATCGATTCGAGATTTTAAAAAAATTTCATGAATCTGGTTGAGGCAATATTTATTTTGCGACATATATTCAATATGTTTGGTTAGAAAGTGAGGAATGCGGAAGAATTCTTAACACTAGGGGCCTGAGGGATTGTTTTAGGAATAAGCTCCAGCAGCTTTGTCTCGATCTGGGAGAATGTATTCAATTTTTTTCGTATTTTCATGGAGCGAATATGGGAATTGTTGGGTGTGGAAGGTGGAGGTTGGTGGTGGCGCAAATCCGTAAAATCGTAGTATTTCGATGATTAAGTGAAACGTGTTTTTTTTCTTCTTATTTTCATCCTTCAAGCGTGTGCGAATGGAGTAAAAAGCTACGAAATAAACGAGACAGCGAGAAAATACCTACGAAAAAAAGAAACGCCAAGACTTTCCACTTTGAAGGTTTGCAGGAGAGAAAGGTTTTTGCTCCGTCTTTGCGTCCCTCGAGTCGTTGGCAAAGCTCGTTCAATCACATGTTTTTTGGAGAGGAAACTCGTTCGAACGATTTTTTTTTTTTTTTTTCAACTAAAATTCGCTTCTTTCGATCAGAGCTTCGATACCGGAGAGGGTAATCTTACATTCTCTTGAGCCATGAGAGACCTCGAGGTTGGAGCTCTGATGTTTTTCTCACCAAGTTGCAAAGTCTTTGGTGGTTTTGTTTTGTTATCCGAAAGGGTAAACATCGATTAGTGTGTTTTTGTTTTGAATATTTCGTATTCAGGGTTCAGTGACCCACATTGTTCTGGTCTGAAACAAATGACCCTTTTGCTCCACCGCACAGCATGAAGAATGCAAGCTTTTAAGGCTCACGTCGTTCCCAAGAAATTCCATGTTGAACGTACGCCGCTGTTTTCGTATTCTCGCCACCCACCACTTTTTTCGGCCTATAAAAACTGTTCCCACTTTTTCTTCCGCGGACGCGTTATATCTGCTCCCTATCATTGATCGATAATATCCAATAAAACATTCGCGAACGTGAGAAAATAATTTACCTCTCCACTCGTGTTCGAACATTTTTCTAAACGGGATTGAGAGATTTTTCTTATGAGTTGCAAAATTTAATAATAAAATCTACGCAATAGTAAGCACGTTACAGAATCGGAAAAATTATTTCTAGAAATATTGTCGTTCAAACAAAACGTGCACAAGTAAAATTCGATTTTTATTGGATGTTAAATATTTCCTCTTTCCCACGATCGTGATCACCAACGTTTGGAGGGAATAAGAATTTATCTTCCCGAACAGTTTGGAGCCATAAATGAAACGAAGAACGAATCGATGGCGTAGGCCAACGAAGGGAAATTTTCAAATTCCCATTCTCGCTCCATCGAGAAAATCTAATCGCACTGCCAGAAACTTTGCGAGTTTAATTGCTCAAGGCATTATTAACCGTCGAATAATTATCGGAGGGCTGATATTTCCACGGACCCTTTACTGAACCTTCATGAATGAGTAAATCACGCAAGTGCCGTACTTTGAATCTTGGAGGAGAAATCGTACCGCATTTAGTTACATCGACGATAGTTCGTTGTTAACTCTCGGAAATTGAGGATCATCAAAAGTTAATATACCGAATCAATTCCTTCAACACTCCACTGAGCTTCGTAACTCAGCCGACTTGCTTAATATAACTTGTATATGAAATTACTCCGGATCGCACATTTTCACATTTTCGAGAAATTTTAAGCTCCAAAAGGCCGGAAATTATTTCTTTTTTAACATTTTCAACCAAAGTCATGGATTCTTTATAAATTCTAAATTACAATAATTTCAAGGAACTGGAAAATAGGAATACACATGTCTCAGTTTTCGGTTTTCTTTGCATTTTCATTTTTCGTAGATTTATTGCTGATAGGATGGATACAGCATAACGGAGTCTATAAAATCGGGTTCCAAAAGCATGAAACTCTCAATGTGAGTTTCGGATAACATTTTCGGTGCCGTTTACCTTCATGATACCAAATCCATTTTCATGAAAGTATTTCCAATTTTTTTACTATTGGAAGGTCAAATACAAAAAAAAAATTTGAGCCCCAACGTTGTAAATTTTTATGTCAGTGGAAATATTTTTTCATGCATTTTACAATTAATATACTCAGAACGACAAAAAGTTGACTTATCGTATAAATAAAATGAGAGTCTTCAAACTTCCGGATATGAAAACTTGAGATGATTTACAGCAATGAATTAGCAGTTGATTCTACATTGTGGCTGATCAATGTTGGGAAGTAAAAATTCTCATTATTGTAAAGAGAAAAAATTGTGTGCTTGCGTGGCTGTGACGTTGACCCTTATTTTTTAACGGGGTGAAAAACCCAAGCGGTAAAAATAAATAATAAAAACAGTGAAAATAAGACGCGCAGGGTGAAAAAGAAAAAGTGAGAAAATACGAGCCAGGAGAGAATGGCGGAGAGAAGTAATGCATCGAGCACGAGCAGTCTTGCACTACCCTCGTTGCAAGGTGCCAGTCCTGATGGCGGTGCTAGCCCACGTAGGGCAGTCAGCCCGCTTCTCGAAGTGCGCAGACCTCATTGCACCCTTAATTGCGAGACATGCAGCGCTTCTCTCGAAGATATCTACAGGCACAGTATGTTTAATATCTCTATTTATCAAGAAAATACAATTTCAACGACACACGAGCGACAAAGAAATAAACATCCAAATTTTAATGTTTTTAGAAAAACTGCAGAAATGCAAAACTTTCTTTTTCATTTATATCTCAATATTTTTTATTTCTTTTAATTTCTTTTCTACATTTTCCTGTGGATACTCCTTTCGGGTTTTTACGGGGGCATTCTTTCGCTTGGACCCTACTTCCCCGCCACTTCATTAACTTTCATGGTCTCGTGAGACCCTCCAAGGTTGTATTTTTCATTGATACGAGACTTTACTTTTTCAACATCATTAAAAGTTGAGAAAAACTGTTTCTCGTTGAGCGATTGATGCGCTAGCGCGTGAATGCCTAATGGTTTCTCCATTCTGGATCGGGCTTTCCCGTTGCAGCTTCATTGGAAAAGTCTCCAAAGCCAGAACAGAAAGTTGCATGTGCATTGTTCTATTCCTCAATCGAAATCTCGATTGTTATTTAAATTCGTGACGTGCGATTTTTAAAAAATTGCCACGATCGCTGCCGTACTTTTTTCCAAATTTGTTTTTCACTCAAAATTCGTTGTAAATTATGTTTATCTTTTTGTTTTCCTACAGTTTCCATTCCGCTTCATGAATTTTGTCACTGCCTGGTTAGAACGCAATATCCTGCTCAACGAGCCAAAAAGAAGGAAGCCAGGACCTTTATTCGCGTCTCTCGTGCCCCTTCGTTTTAACGGCCTGTCCATTCTTGGAACTAAGATTTGCAGTCTTGAAAAAGTTTCTGCACCGACATGATCTCCGCTCCGTTTGAATTGAGTTTCTCTTTACTTTCCTCAATTCCATGAGAACCGGAAAAGTCTGCACACATTTTTCGCGAATGAAGAATACAAAAAATTGCTCAACTTCGCTATTTAGCGGGTCGGTTGTTCGACGAAGGTCTTTATTTTTCCATCGTTATGAATTGCGAATCTCAACGAAAAAAAAAGTCGAAATATGGTGGAAACGAGCGCCCGATTCGGTTGAAACTCGTAGATAATTCATCGCACGTGCCTTCCACATGATTGAGCAGGAGAGAAAACCGTTCGTAGTCAGCCAATCGCACGAGTGGCTGTCTGAATAAAATTGTCGAATGAGACTTCAACGACTGTGCAATGTACTTGATGTTAGCTCGACCGATGCAAAAAAAATTCCATTCTCGAGTTCATCCACTTTTGCAGGCACACCGAATTGCTCTGATAGTATAGAATTTTGTTATTACTGCAAACATGAATATTCATCCGTCGAATAATTGAATTGGTTTTTTCTAGTAAACGACTTGTTTGTAGAATTCAATTTTTTTCCTACAACGTGAGTTCCTAAAACAACATTTTTACAAAATCGAAACGTGCTGATCATAATAAATCGTATGCTATCGTCAAACATGTTCAATTCACATATTATTTCAAACAATTATGAAAAATTGTTAATAAAACATTACTTTCTGTTCGATACTTTCAAGCTAGATAAATTTACGATCGTTGATTGATTCGCACTCGATTAACTGTTGAGGTTATAGAGAGGAAAAACAATCCTCCGATCTTTCCGTGACATTCGAGAGAGTGGGTTTGAAATTGATAGGTCGTATGTGTCTATGTACGTGTACTGCATCTCAGGCGCCTGTTATTTGTTCGGATACTCTATTTCAACGTAATCCTGAAAGTAATGAATTTCTTGACCTATGGTTTTTTTTTGTAGAATAAATATTCTGCCATACGTGGGAGATTTTTTATTGTTCGTCGATTGAGTGCAAACCTTTGCGAGATTTTCCGAGACCGTTTTCATGGAATCTGGGTGAAAACTATATTCAAGGTCAATCAGGACTGAGGGAAACTGTAGAACGAACGGAACGAGCAGTGAGATTCGATTGATTAGTCGATTGGTTAATTACAAACTATAAAAAACTGTCGCCCTCTCAGTGAATGATTTATGGACTTCATTTCTTTTGTTAAATGTTAAAAAAAAACATCCATCCAAATATTTATGTATTTGCATGAAGGGATATTCTCTGCTCAAATGTTGATAGCAAATACGGAAAAACGTAACCCTCCCATGACGCGAACCCCCAAGCGGGCATGCCTACGAATCGCTGTTAATTCTAACGTAAATTAACTCCCTAAGGATTTTCATTTTATCTCGTCACACCAGTGCCATAATACATGTCAGCATGATCATTAGTTATTTGAGTTGACGCGTAGACCTTTTCAACGATCTTGCTCGCCCTTCTATAGATATTCGTATATAAAAAACCTGTCGACTTGATGTACATTCGTATTTTTGCAAGATTGAGTTACAGAATTCCAATTACGTTAGCGAATCAATATTCTGCTTGATGTCGTTTCGATTCCATTACGTGCAATACGATCCAGACCATCTTAGGATATAATCAGTTCCACGTCCTTGCTTGTTACTCGATTTCGCAACGATAAAGTGAGTCGAATCAAAAAAACGATAACCGATCGTCAGAATGTAGTTTCGCTGGTGAGCATTTTACAGCTTACGTCGGTTCATCTTTTTGGTTGAAAATCATTCATACGTTACGAGTTTTCCCTCTGGCTTTGATTAAATCTATAAAAATATCCGCCATGAAATATTGATCGAA
Source organism: Campopleginae sp. 14b (assembly GCA_030522525.1). Taxonomy (NCBI): domain Eukaryota; kingdom Metazoa; phylum Arthropoda; class Insecta; order Hymenoptera; family Ichneumonidae; species Campopleginae sp. 14b. The sequence continues at coordinate 21,457 of JAPYYS010000640.1, read as the reverse complement.
TGCGTTTTTGAAATTCGGGCTTTCCTGTCTGTTTCAGAAATAGTAGAGGGCGTGAAAAGGGGCGGCGGCTCGCCTTTGAGGCCCCTGATTGACGAGGCTGTAGTCGAAGAACAGGTGAGAAATTTGAATCAATCATTTTTCATCCATTTTTTTTCCAAAATCGTACTTTTTTTTTTTACTCCTCTCGTGATTTACTTTCAATCTCCAAACTTTTGACCATCGGTCTGGACGAAATTTTCGTACGGTTACGACAGTTACACAGTTGCAAATGGTCGGAGTTTTCATTTTCTCGTTCTCCATGTCCTTCTTTTCCTCGCGATAGCGTTGAAAAGGTTTTGCGCGCTCTAACCGCAAGTTTGCTTTGAACTTTTCCGGATGAGTTCCGCTCAATGTATCATCGCGTTCATTTCCTGTTGGTTATCTGGTACTCAGTAATTTCGTGGTTTCCTTTCATCCTTGTTCACACTTTCAATGGGCGATAAACGCTTTGTTAGAAAAAAAAAAAAAAACAACGATATCGTTCGCGTCGCTTGTGATCAAGTTTGTTTGCCAAATTTTTCATTGTTTGTTCAAAGGATTCACGTCCACATATTAAAATTATTTTGAGCTCAAGAATAATCAGATTTCACCTTTTTTCGTGATTTTGTAAACAGGTCGCAACTCTGATGCGACGATGCTGGGCACAAGATTCAGCGGATCGACCAGACTTTCCAGCACTCAAGCAGACCATTCGGAAAATCAACAAGTGAGTAAACTTTTCTCTTTACCTTCTTGCTATACATACGTATGTATGTAAGAGCCAGTGGCAATTCACACCCCATCGAGCTTACCAGAACGTACGGAATTCACATATCGCTTCCATCCAACTTCCATTTACTCCGAATAATTTTCAATGCAATATTATTGATGAATTTCCAACTCTCGTTACACTGTTATTCAATTAATTGAATAACACCTCGAGCCTTTGACCAAAGTTTCTATGAACCATGAACGTTGCACTTGCAAATTTCGGTTCATTTGCCAATATGATTCCTCGGAGAGAGCCTCATACCAATTAATTGTTTTTACCGTTCTCGTATGCTCGGAAAATGAAAGAAAAAAAGAGTAAGCGTTCATCATTCTGACAAATTAGAGATTTCCAACAATCAATGTTCTTTTGACCTCCTTATTCATTATAATTTCGTAATCACAAAGATTTCTTGTGGGAAAATGAAAAAAAGATTAATCTTGTGATCCAATAAAGCCCTGAGGACAAAAAAGCGTTTGTTCATTGCCATCCATCGCTTCGTTCTTCATATGTACGCCATATTCGTTCAAAGTTATAGAGGAAATTGTCCCCTCGCGAGGGGACAATTTTGGATCGCGGGTAATGTGGAAATTCCCGTGTAGTAGAACGCGCACTACACGAAAACATGGATGTGCCGAGGGTTGATTGAGAAGGGAGTCGAACGAGGGTGCGATATTTCCTGATCAATTCGTTCGGGCTTTATCACATTTTTTTTTTCCTTCACGTTGCATGACATTCAGAGAGCACTATTCTCCACGTTAAATGGATTATGTCCTGGTAGGTACGTATTTAGCCCGCGTGGAATGACTACGTACTTTGAGGAAAAATGTAGTCGACTCATGACTCATCAGATTTTACTTAGTACTCCCAATAACTTTACCGGTAAATTCACCGAATTTAGTTCGAGTTTAACTTCGATAATGAAGCCAATTTTGTCATGATGTATTTCGCATTCAATTTATTGAGCATTTTCATGGGAAATTTGAATTTATCAAATTTCAATAAAATTTCGAATGAATCATGGACTTTTTTGTTGTTGCACTTTCCGGAATGTTGAATAGGAGGAAGAAAACGGAGACGTTTAGAATTTCACCAATTACTATGACTGAATGACAAGGGACAAGGGACAACAATCAATTTCGGGCAATTTTAATTATGCAGAATGGAAATTTTCTTGTACATTTCTACGAATTTTTATTTTCTTGCAGAGGAATTTTCATTTTGCGTAGAAAAAATTCGCAAAATTCGAGTTTATCCCTCTGTAATATCTGCAATTGTATTTGACCGAAAAATTACGCGAAGGTGGTTGGAACCGGGGAATCACTAAGGAATAGAAACGAGCGACAATTTTCATTACGAGAGATGTAAATTTCCTTTAAAATGGAATAGGAAATTCCTCTTGTACACGAAATTTCATTTTCTCTCCATAAAAATTTCAATTTTGCACAACTTATTCGTGCAAAAATTGCGCGTAATTCAAGGTTTTTGGTCGCTTTGTTCCTGTAACGGCGATTGATTAGTTTTTAATTTTTCGATGGAATTTTCCGACTAAACTCAATTCGCGAGGATGATAATGTCCCCACGACAGTTACGACAATATGTCGTAAACGTCTGATAAAAGCGACTCGATTCTTTCGCAAAATGACATTGAAGCGTCGTGCTTGGATGAGGAAATTTATACATTCGGCAAACAAGGGCGAGAATATTGTGAAAAAAGCAGTTACGAGATTTGATGCTCAAAGTAATTTGAGTATTTTTTTAAAGAGCTTTGCTTCGTTGGTGTACACGTTCCGAAATTTTATTCATCCTCCTCGCTGCCATAGGGCCCTGAGTGTTGGTTTACTCGTTGACTCGTACTACTTGTACCCTCGATGAAGTGCCACCGTATCACTGAAAGAGAAACGGGCTCGCACGAGACACAAGTGACAGTACAACTTTATATGTGTGTTGGAGTCGTCTCCTTCATGCCCCCCCTTTCTCTCTCTCTCTCTCACGACCTCCCTCTCCTTCATTTTTCCATCCTTACGTTTCTCCTTCTTTCCATTCGCTCTCATTTTTCTCGTCCTTTTCGTTCTCCCTCTTATATACTCCGTTGGGAGTATAAAATCGGGGTATCTACCCGCGTTTGCCAGGAAAACCGAGGGGAAAATGCTTCAATTATAAGGGAGGAGTGTCAGAAGAGGCGAAATACGGAATGTATTGATGTTTCAGGAATAGCCCAAGAGGTAACGTTCTCGTTTGGGTGTACAGTCAATTTGACGAGACTTGACGATCGAGAGGTAAAACAAAAAAAATGAATGTTCGACGAGGTTGCATTGATCGAATGAATGATTCATTTAATTATTCTGCAAATTTATCCTAACAGATATTTTTCACAAAGAGGACGAATCCACAAACCATCGATAGTTTGAAGTTTTTCCAATGAAAGAACTTTCGAGGTAGTTGGAAATTTTAATTATTTCCGAGTTGTTTGTACCCGTGAGTGGCTTTTATTTATGTACGTTCTCTTATCGAGATTCGATTCGGGAAACTTTCAATGCTACTGCAGTTTACTTTGATATCAGATTCTTGTCTTGTTGTAGACAATTTGTTAGTTTAACAAGAATCCTGAACAGTAATTCCTTGACTAAATCGCACTTTAGATTACGATCTTTCGTATATGAAGAGAATTTCGATCGGATAATTATAGGTCTGGAATACTCTGTGGTAATCGATCGAAAATGTGTGAAAAAATTATGCGATCTTATGAAATTCTATTGCAAAGATTGGTTTTCTTGTGCGAGTCCATCTCCGGGAAATAAAACTTGAAATGTTTTTCATTTCGCTCGTAGATTGGGCAGCACATTTTTTTTCTTCCTGAATTTCATTGAGAACTATTTTCAAGGGCCACTTATTCAAACCTTGTTCGTATCGATTTTCCACGCGAAACTCACGTCGCTAGGTCAACGAGTCCAACGCTGGGACATCAAATGTTCCTTTTTTTTTTAATTTTCTCTTCCTATTTTCTCGTTCTTTCCTGTATATAAGATGCCTACAGAAATAAAAAGAGACTCGTTGAGGTCAGCTAGCCCGAAAGGATGATATTGTCGCGTGTATGTGTGGGTTTCAATGTGGAGGAGATTTCGAGGAAAAAGGAAAAAAACGAGCATCACGTAGCGAAGCTCAGTCTGTTTCCTCGGATTTTTTTATGCTCTCGCTGCCTTTCATGTCATGAATATATACAATGGGCTGTCTCAGAATTTACTCCTACAATTTTTGCTCTAGTAGATTTCGAAATCCCTCCGACAAATTTTTATCGTTCAACTCATTAAAAAAAAAATAACGAATCGATAAATCACACAATTGTTTTCTTCGGCGTTGTGTACCTTGAAAAAATATCGACAATTTTTCTTCTGACATGATTGCGACCTGGTTACCCCATTTCGAAAATGAATCCTGTCATTCGGATTAGATGGGGACGAACTTTTTATCACGACATCTCACAATTATTTTTTTCTTCTGCGAAGACGTTTGCGGCTTTTCACGAGCCTGGTTTATTACTTTGACCTCGTTTTACTCTTCGTGCTATTTTGTTGCTCCTTGGACTCATATAGGAACTGCTCATAGCGACTCCTATCTTCTGTAGTTCAATTTTATATCACACTTGCTAGAGGGCTAAGGGCGATTTCCGAAAGCTAGCCAACATCACCAGGGACCCCAAAAAATAGCCTCCCAGTTGGTAGATAGTGACTGCGAGCTCGTAATAGTTATAAAAAAAAATTGAAACAACACCTGCATTCCGTCCACCCTGTCCGTTGGATTAGGCAGGGGTGAGTGTGAAATGGTCCACAGCCGCAACAATCCCTCTTCGATTTCATTCAAAGCTTTCCAATCCCCTATAAAATGTGTTGAGGCGTTCAAGAACAAGGAAAGCTTCCTCCTAGTCGACTATTTTCCGGATTTGTTTTTGTCCGTCTTCCTCTCTCTCTCTCTCTCTCTCTCTTGTCTTACACTTTCTTACCTACTTTATTTGTTCTCAACCGGAAAGTGCAGCGCGTGGGAACGGAGCGGAACGTTAGTTTCCGATCCTCGCTCACAGGTGTATTCGAAGCTTTCAAGTTTCCCAAAGTAGTCTTGTTCGAAATATGTTTACAAACCGTTACAAAGATCCAAGAGCGGAATTGACTTCATTTTGGCAACCATGGCGTTCCTTGCCCAACAATATCTCGAAATCTGTTGGCAAACTTGTCCCTTATTATCATTGTGACCTTGGGGAGCGTAGTCAGTAGTTTATTTATAAAGTTGGTCGTTTTTGCAGCGATCTTTTAAAAATGAATCTGCTCAGGCATTTTCATCTGATGTTCTCATATGTGGACAATTAATCTTCTCTATTATACTCTCACGTTTCCCAGCAGAGAGCCCTCTTCGTATCGTGACCTTTTATCTCTTCGATAAGTCCAAACAGTTCGTTAAGATCATCGGGATAAAAGATTCAGAAACAATCTTGAAGATCCAACGCCATTTATTAGAGAGCCCTCACGAAGTTGGGTCGATCGGGGAATGTTCTCATCACAGAAACACTGTAGTTTTATGTTGCTTGTTATTGCCAATTGGTACGGTAAAAGATCATTGCTTTTGAATGAAGTATTGGATACAAATTGTTGACCAACTCCATATATATCATCATAGGAAATCGATTGGGGTGTCTGATGAATATCGGTATAAATATATCAATACCAAACAGCGTAAGTTGTTGGATGCGTGTGTCTATCGAGGCAGCACGAGCACGGTCTTCTTCGTTGCGTATTATTTTTTGAAACTATTGCTCATTTTGGTGCAACAATTGATTATCGCACATTGACCAATGAATATGCTGTAAAATTTACGTCACGTTGTCGATATTTTCTTTTCTTGCAGAAATGTAATTAGTTAACCTATGTATCAACAACTAAGTCGAGTTCTTTGGGTCAACGTGGTCTCTAGGACATTCCCGTGTGTAGAAAACTGTGACAGTCATTATTTGGTTATTTAACAAATGCCGCATACGTACAAATTTTTGGTGTTTGTGCTTTTCGAGGAAAAAAAAACGAAATTGAAAAAAAAATCTCGACAGATTTTCCAAAAATGTCCCATCGTAGTTTTTGTTTGAAAAAACAAAGAGACAGATGATTTTTGATTCGCAAAGGTCAAGTCACTCGACACTTGGGTGTACATGAAGTAGAACACCTTGAAGGTTCATCCTGTGCAAACCAGAGTTCCAGAGTGTCTGTTTGCTACGGAATTGCTAGCCTTGCCAGTAACCACTCAATTTTCGTCACAGCCCGATGGATATTCGATCGACCCATCTTTGGCATTTCATTCGAAGCGTTCCTGTTGATCGGCAATAAGAATCTTCCATTTTCGGACACGACTACTCCAACAACATTACTCAAACTTAATTAAAACTGGTAACGAACGAATTTCATTATCCTTGCTAATTCAGGCTGTTTTATTTTTTTCTCAGTGGACTTTTTCTGAAACTCTTTATAGTTTCCTTCTCTTTGAATTATTCCGAACTTGTTTCCATGTCTCGTGCATTTCCATTACTTAAGGTATACAAAATTCACGAGTGCAAGAAAGTCGAGAACCATCAGTTGATTGGTAGTCACGTACTTCCGTATTCAGCCTCGCCCCAATGCTTCCCCGTTGCTCCAAAAAAAAGCGCACATACGTACTTTGACGAGCTCCAAGTTCTTCTCTATCCCGAAAGCGTTTGTTCTCTACTCTCGATACTTTTGAGAGACAATTGTAATTAAGAAATATTTTTTAATCTTTCAAGTGCACACTTCATATAAACGTATCTCGGGTCTATCTGACCCTTGCGGTTTTCAAACCGTCGTATCCCGCTAAATATGCATTCTCTTTTCTTTTTTTTTAATTCATTTTTTTCCCGAAAACGGAAATTGAATGCCAATCCATGGGTGACGGAAAATTGTTGGGGTCTGAACGACCCCGTATGCACTCAAAAGGTCGAAACTGCACTGACCTGATTAATTGCATGAAAAATTTGCAGGCTATTTCCTCAAAAATGGCAATAAGTTGGAAAAAATTAAACTTGACACTGAAATATAAATGATGAGGAAGAATTAACAAGCCTGACATCTCGAGGGATGTTGCTTATGGACTCCGACGATTGAATGTTAAGAATTTATAAAGCTTACTCAAACGAGGAATCTCCACTTGTTCGAATGGACTGGATCCGTAGCCCGGAACTGTGTGGCTTTGAGAACTTGAATCCGGAGACCTTGTCGACCAGTTATATCGTTGCAATTGAACACATTCTACACACCTCTGTTTAATGCTCTCGTCTAGGCAGGAAGCCATTAAAACTTGTGAATTTCTTCGAGACTGACGCTTCGCGACTCCTACCGAAGTTGGAGTTGACGAAAAATTTTCCAACTATTATCGTCTTGTCATTTTGTTCAAGTAAAAAAATAATAAAAAAATTCATTGCAATTGAACTGTCCAACTGTCAACATTACATCGCAGGAGTACTGCGAGGTCGAGATTTTTAAAAAAACACAGAACAAGGAATTAAAATTGTACACGATCATTACAACTGGAATTACTTGATCTTCAAATTATTGTCGTATTCGAATTTATTATTGTGGAACATTCGACGGGCACGTTGACGAATGAGAGAGGGAGAGAGAGAGAGAGAGAGACTGAATCAGCGAAAGCAAAGACAGTGGAAATGATCGATGGATCAATTGCGTCGAAAAGCAGAACGGGAGAGTGTCCTGTCACGGACCGGTAGCTCTCATGTTGCTGATAGAACTCGACGTCTATGGGACAGCTCTGATACGTGGATTAGTACGTTTCCCATAGACAGTACACGTGTGTGTGGGGGTTAGTACGTCATAATCTTCCGGTTGGCATTTCAACTGTCGCGAGGGACAACGGTTTCGGCTTTTCACGCGAGCCATTTCCCAATAGTACTCTTGGTTCATGATTTCCTGACAGGAATTGTCGTACCAAGCATTCACCGAGATTTGCGTACACTCTAAATACTAAGTTTATGGTGTGAAGCTCTATCGACAAAGCCTGGAATATTCATCCCTTGTTGGTCAAGCCACTGTTCAGATGAAACCACCTTTTAGATGGGTGCTCGTTTGTCACATACCGGTTCGACTATTGATCGCCGAGAAAAGCCAACTCACGACGCTCTCAACCAACTAAAAGCTTTAGTCAACAAAGAACTCACTGTCGCAACACACGTTTCCCACATTAGACCACGATCTCGAGATGTTGCATTAGGCCAAGTGTAATTCTCCAGTATTCTAATAGTTACGCGATGTGTACTGGATAAAGCAAATTATTCGACAGAATGACAAAACAAAGTGACAAACGTTTGTGTCTTACAATTTTTGCCATACCTGATTAATTCAATGCCCCGGAATAGAGAGGACGCGTAATTCTTGTTGCGTCCTGGTTGTTTAAGCCTCGGGAGCACGTCCGTGTGGTATTGTATTACAGGGTCGATATGCATCAAAGCTTCATGAGCGTATAATCAAGATTGTAATTTCCCTCGCTGATTTTCAACAGACTTTATGTTGATTCTCTCATATTTCCTGGTACTTTTTATTCCACCACTTTCTGCGTAACGCCACGTCCTATTTCGGTATTACAACATAGTTTCGTGCGCAACGCATGAAGTAACCATTTTCAAAAAGTGAAGGTGAAAAAAATCGATTGGAGGGACTTGCGTCGTTCGACCTCACGATTTTCCTTTTTCCATCCCCTCGTCGACGATTAAACTTTAATGAAGATTCTGTGTCGTACGTTGTGTCAGGCGAATATTAACGATCATATGACTCAGCCGTCTATCACACTATAGTGCCATGTCCAACACTAATGAGACATGGGCTGTTAAACGCTTCATAAACTTTCTACGTTTATGAACAATCTCGACATTCATTCCGTCAGAAACATTCTATTTTTATTCGCATTGCGTGAAGAGGAGAGGAACTCTTTCAGCTAACGGGATTGGAGCTTAAGATTCTAAATCGCAATGAAAAAAAAAAAATTAGCCTTTTTTCACTGTAACGCTGGAATTAATTGGTGGTTTATATAATTAAGTGGAGGAATTGCGTTGCCTCACAAACCCTGACCATGTAATATCTTCGACGATTTGATTTCATCATTGCAGCATATCGAACCCTCTAGTCAGTCGACTCACATAGTTCGATGCGAGCCAGTGATATTAGCGAGGGAGTGAATACATTACTAACAAACTAATTTACTGACGATCCTCTCATTTTCGAGTTTCCTGTCAAGTGAATAAATAAGTCAACGTTCACCAATAATGCGCAGGCTGTTGCTGTAGCCTTCGAAGTAGAAATCGAGATCTTATCTATATACTATGCTGAGAGCTGAAATTGTCTAAAATCGTTGACCAACGGCGACATCTAGCTACCAATCGCTTCAGCCTATGAATGCGTATCGTAATGCTCATTTACGCGAATGTGAGTGTTTATGCGTATACTTTCTGTTCTCACTGCTCCAAAGCTTTTGCTATATATTCTTAATGTCAACCCTTGGCGTTATTCGCTATACCCAAGCACATTATATCAACCTTTAGCGAAGGAAATTGAATCGAGCTTCAGCGAAGTACCTCTCAGAGCTTTTCACCCTTCATCACTCCTCACACACTGCTTTACGAGACTACGCTTCGAGATATCATCGTGACTTTGAAATTTTTATGTGCCCTCTCTTACAATAGAGTGTACATTAAAACACAGGTCTCTTTTATCCAGAACGAACAATCGATACGACGAAAAATTTAATCGTGCTAACATTCCCTTTGAGCGTATCTTACCGACTAAATCTCATTACGAATTCCGTCACACACATGCACATGCGATGTGAAAATACAGAAACCTCACAATATCCTTAAAATAAACAGCTCAGAGTTTTTTTTTCTTATCAAGTTATCCAAGTTCAGCCACGAGGCAAAATCTCAGGATCAATTCACGTGACTGAATGCATTATGAGTGCAGGGATGAATGCAGTTATTTACGGGCGAATAAATTCGATGCTTCCCACACGTTTCATACACAAAAATATTGTAATGCTCCCTTCGGGAGCTCGATTCGACATCGAAATATCAATTATACGATCGCAATCAATCGATCCTTCGTATGACCTGGAATTTCGTTACATTCGAAAAATGAAAAATATCATGTTTACACGTAGTGCCAATAAACGACAACGAAAAATACATCGTCGAATAGATGCAGTCCCTGCATCTCTATAGAACGTCAAGCTTTTGGATTACTGCGAAATTCATCTCAAGGTGAATTGATCCTTCGCCATTTGTAATGAGCTGGACGTGAGATTAGCAGCCGATGAAATTTAAACTTTAATGGGAGATAGTCTGTGTTGACCCTGATCGCATGTAGAGCAGCTGTGGATTCGCGTGGCATTAATTTTGCTACAATGACGTTTCGTCTTTGGTTCAAGATCGTAGTACAAAAAACTACATCGACTGTCTGGCAAGAAGTTTTTTCGTAAATCAATGCAGTCGAGTGGTGTAGACATGAAGCTCTTTTCGCACGCGACGTTAGGGTAATTCTATATCGTTCTTTGGAGGAAAATGTCGTAAAATCGTTACTTTTTTTTGCTTCTATCTTTTTCATGCTGGAACATTTTATTAACGTTTTTACACGATTGAAATATATTTTGACAGTGAAAGTAGACGAAGATAAATCCTGGTAGACGGTTCCGTTTTTTTTTTCGTAAGGTGAATGGCACCCGAAAAACTATAATCGAAATAATGGATCTCCATAAAGTCAACATGGACATTTCTAGCTTATGAAAAATGATGCCTGAATCGAATCCGCCTTTCCTTTGTTCGCTGATGAGTGAAGTGACGCTTCTCGTAGTTTTGTACGTCGTCGAGGCTTAAAGCAATTCGGAAGATGTTCACTTGGTCAAAATTGCCACATCCAACTTTTATTCTGACTTTCAACAGAGCAAGGGATCTTCTCTTTTCTATCTCGAAATAGTTGTATGTAAGAAAATTTGGAGATGCTAATAGTAGTCTGTTTCACTGGGGTTCTCCGTTCCTAATCCAATTCCCATGATGGCATATTTAGTTAGAAATCACCAAATTTTTTGTCAATTTCCCAAATCGATATTATTAAACTTATCCATTGCATTTTATCTAACAATTGATATCACACGACGAATAAATTTCGATGACGCTGAAATACTCGGAATAATTCGTTAGACGAATAAAATTTCAATAAATTTTGTTTGTTTCATCAATCAATTTGGCACGAACGAATTATTTATTTCAGAGACTACGAGAGCAGCAATATTTTGGATAATTTGCTGTCGCGAATGGAACAATATGCAAACAACTTGGAAACTCTAGTGGCCGAGCGAACTGCTGATTATCTCGAGGAGAAGCGCAAGTGCGAAGAGTTGCTGTATCAGCTTTTGCCAAAGTAAGATTACTCCGGTAAATTATTATCTGTCCTTCCACTCTCGCCATTCCCTCCTACGAATTCAGTGTTTATTGTTGTACACAATCCTGGAAAATACTTCGTCAGTTTAACGTGCTGAGATGAATTTTCATCAGCGGAAAATTATTTGCGTCAAAGTCACAAACAACGTTAACATTTTCGTTTCCTTTTTTTCAAAATTCTACAATTCCTGCAGATGCAGCGCTATCCTCGTTGACGCTTTCTCGAATGCCTGTTTGTGCAGCTCAATTCATCCAAATTCAATGAATTTTTGGTGATTCTTCAAATTGTTACTGACGCAATCTAGATAATTGTAAATTCTGGGGCAACTTTTCTGCATGGATCGCAAATAGTTTTGAACTTTATTCTTATGTTAGATGATGGTGATGAAACTTTATATAATATGTGTTTATGTGAGAAAAAGTAAGCTCGTTATTGAAGAAAATGGCGAGTTTATTCTGGTAGAAAAAACTTTTGGCCTTGCTTTCTCCTACGTGTAAATATTTTAACGTTGTTTTCGACGTATCTCCTTTAATCCTCTCATGGCAAGGAAGCAGTATTTGGTGCATGAAAACACCAGTCAAAGAGGAAATTCCATGAAAATCTTCTGAACTCTCGAGTCCGTCGTACGCTTGTTAGTTCCTCCTCGTGCTTTTGAGTCACTCCATCTTGTTCCCAGAATGCAGCATTAATGGTAATGGCCCTGCAGTGAATACGCTTTCTACATATCATTGGCGTTGATGATGTTGAACGAAATGACATCAACACGATCCTTGCAAGTCACTCGACCGCACAATCCTCTCGCGATATTTATTTCCTTTGCTCCAGCAACTAAAACAGGAACAAAAGATCCATCCAACTATGCTATCGCTGTTGCAGCTCAAATGCATTTTTTGCCTCTGAACGTATCTCCCCATTTTGAACCGCGTTTCATTTTTTCTGCCGTTTCTCACTTTCACATTAAAATTCGACAAAAAAAAAATCCTCGTTCCTTTTCCTAATATCGTGACCTTACCATTTCCGGTATCAAATGAAAGTCGTGAACATTGAAAACGAGTCGCGCCGGTATACTTAGACTTCAACTCAACCCAGTCCAAAGAAACTTTGAGAAATATCGTCGGATTTTAGGAATAAGTTCACTCTCGACTACGCTAAGAACTACACTAAACATACGCGAAATTAGATTCAGTTTGAATGTATAGAGAGTTAATTAAAATGTGAAGTTGATTCTAACGACGTCAAAAATAACTGTATAATTGCAGATCCGTGGCCTCGCAACTGATATTAGGTCAAAGTGTGATAGCCGAGACGTACGACCAGGTGACAATCTACTTCAGTGATATCGTCGGTTTTACGAGCTTATCAGCAGAAAGTACGCCCCTCCAAGTCGTCGATCTTCTCAACGATCTCTACACGTGTTTCGATTCGATCATCGAAAACTTTGACGTATACAAGGTAAGTTTGTGAGACCGTTTCAAGATACGCGGCAGTAGCTCGACGAGTAGCTTGAAAAAAAAAAAAAAAGCATAGCGCGAGCCCGTCGCACTGTTATATACAGTAAAATGAGCGTTCTATGACGTCACGGAAACTTTCAATCATTTCAACGGGAAAACGGGGGGACAGAAAAATTTCATATGAGAATTGAATTTTCTATGATTTTTTATCTTTCGAATGAGCCTTGGTGGAACAGAATCCGTCTAGCCAATCCAGAGAAATCTAGCATTAAAGATTTTGGTCGCACGATTTCGAATCCGCAGTTTCTTGGAGTCGGAAGGGCGTAAGTCGCGCTTATTTACGTTTGGACATACGTCCTTTGCGAGACTGCTTCGATTCGACATGATTACGGCTCAAACTCCGATTGAGAGTCGACCGTTTTTTTTTAAATCGTCCATACGAAAGTTCGATGATCGATTGAATGTCAATATCAAATGTGATAGAATAACGAAGACGATCATCGAGTCTCGAATATGGAAATAGAAGCCCCTTTTTTGTAAACTACTTGACGTCATAATTGGATGAATCCTCGTTTGATAGCCTGCACTTTCTTGAGTGCACTGGGTGGTATATGAGCGGGTGGATCGTTATGTGTTCGCCTGGGAAGGTAGAGCAAGGGATGCTTTGGTTGTGACATCAAAATCCTAACATTTTTCCCTTTCGCCTTTGATTCGAGAACACAAAGGATAATGTTTTCCCTGGATTGAATCAACCGAGAGAAACCACGTCAGAGCTTCAACGATAAAAAAGAACACTTGGAAAATGTTTGCTAATTGCCATCAAATATTGATAAGACGAAATTAATCCTTATTGATAAGAAAAAAAAGCCAAAGAAAATCTTGGCTATTTTTCGAGCACTTTTCGTACATTTATAAAAGTCCCCCTTCAATCATTAATGATCCTCTTCATTAATTGAAAGAAAAAAAACGATAGAAATACCTGAGCGATTTTTGCTATTAGTTATAAATTTATTTACGTCGTACCTAGTGATGCACATGGGATGAAATAGATAAGATTACCAGTCCTGAGGTCCATCTCGGCTGGGTTATAATATCATAGAAAAGTTCCTCGCTTGGCGTTGCGCTGGAACTTTCGCTTCCCTGGCAACGACGAGACGCGATCGTTATCGTCCCAAGCTATCATTATTATCCTCAATTATTACGCAATAATGAACTTTTAATTACACGCCTTATACTAGGACAATATTTTCAAAACAAAGTTTGTTCAATTGAATATTTTAATACTTGAAAATCGTAGGGAACACTGCTTATGACATATTTACAGTTTCAAAATTCTTTTCATCCCTAAAATGCAACAGCTCATTCACTTTTTTTCTTCTATTCCGACTCCGCTGATTTTGGATCTTCAGGAAAAATAGTTGTCAGTTTCTCAATAAAATAATTACTCCATACTTGGTTAATCGGTTGTAGAACTTGTGGCAACAGAGTTTTGTCGTTTCTCAGTGGAACCTGACGAGTAAAAAACCAGATCAACTAAAAATCATAATATATATGGTTTGATTCAGAAAATTATCATTGGAAACGGAAATAACTGTACAGATATTTTGACTGCGAATGATTTTGACGCTACTGATACTCGGTAACCGTTTTTGACGACGTATTGAAGATTCTAGCTGGTGCAGAAACGTGCTACATGGTTTCAGTTTAATTTTGTTGAAATTTCTAATGATCCAATTATAGCCTGGAAAATGTGACGTTGCCACATTCGAACTTTTGTAGTTGCTACGTTGTACTAATTGACAATTGGAGGCTTTTCCATTGTAGCTTTTTTTGTTCGATTGACGGGAAATTCATTGTCCTGGTGAGGTTTTTGCCATGGATAAGGAGTTGAGGAAGAAAAAAAAACATTCGATTGTGTACTTTTCCGTGTAACTTTGTCGGTTTGTTTGATATTCGAAGGAGAAACTTTTCTGCTACGCATCTCGAGTTGCCACGGTTTGCCAGGTCCGATGACCTATTTGTAACTTGGATATCGACGAATCCACCAAAAGCGAACCAATGCTCGTGTCATCGTCTTTTCTTTCGGCCCTCTTACGCCCCAGTCATGACTCGTGCTCCATCATCCTCTGATTTTTTTCTTCGTCTTCCGTTACTCCCTCGTCGAGGAACAGCCAAGCTTTTTTTCCGCGCCCGTTCGCCTCAATAAAGCCTTCGGTTCGATTTCTTATCCTTCGAGATAAATGATCACCAGCTCGTCGATTATCATCGAATATCACACATCCTTTAGTACAAACGGAAGTGAAAGCTCGTAGGAAAGCCACGATGCAGTCGCTCCGCTAAAATGAAAACAAAAGATCCGTTAACATTAGTCAGGACTCGTTTCTATTTAGAATTTTCACCGGAGTTTTAAGAGGACTCGAAATAATTCCTCTCGAAGCTCAAATCCATTTTTTGCAACATACTTTCAATTATTTAACCTCTCAAGAATCCATGAAAAATGTTTCGTGCATGATAAAATCCAAATACAAATATTAATGCGTCTGAGTCGAATAGAGAGAAATTTTGAACAGTTGTCGTTCTTTTTTCTTACGTCCTAGGTCGTCGTGAAGTTGAACTATTCTCCCGAAATTTTTATCTCGAACGCTTCACAGGAATGGATCAGCTTTCTGCACCAGAATCAAAGCAGAAGAATTTCAATAATAATAATAACAATAAAAGTAATAGCGATGATGAAAATAATGATGATAATTTTGCTGACAAAAAAGTCTTTTAAGGGATGTAGTGGCGTTTCTTATTATTCAAATGGGGTCAACTATCCAAGAGTACCTGACGCAGCCTTGAAAATCGATCGAAACGAGCGAGAGAAAGCAAAAGAGACGGAGGTAGACGTGCAGGATCCCCGTTTCACAATTTTTTCCTCTTTTTTTTTATTACTTTCTTCTTTTTTCTTCTCTCGTCCTCTCCCACTTTCTCCCATTTTATGTCACTTTCTCTTTTTCCAGTCTTTTGCCTTCCTTTCTAATTTTCCATATCACATTGTCATGCTCTTTGTTCGTTTTCCTGCCTCTTGGTCTCTCTGTCCGTATCTCATCCGTTCCCTTCGCTTCTCTTTTTCTCCATCTTTTTTTTTCTATTTTTCCTCTGCTGATTGTGCAGAAGACTCCATGGCCATGTGAGTGTTACAAAGAGATCGTGTCCTCCGTCTCTTCGGTGCCATCCCTTAACTCTCGCTAAAACTTATATATACAAGCTAAAACAATTATTTGCACTATACAAAGCTTCGTCCTTTATCGCAGCTAACTATTCACTCAATTTCATCAAAAGACTGTTCGGAAACTGATCGCGCTCATGTTGAAACGAGGAAACTTCGAGAAACATTATTTTTCGTTCTGAAAGTCTCTCAGCTAGTGTTTTTTCTACCCTTTCCAAATTACATCGGCGGGTTGTTTCGGCTGTAATTCGAATTTCCAATTGCACTCAGAGAGAACGCATATTTCATGTGAACAATTCCAGCATGGGAATGTTCTCATTGCCCCGTAATTTTGCGGATGCTAATTATCATCAAATTCCTCTTCTAGACTTGCGCTACTTCGTGAGAAAAATAGTAAGCCCGTGAAAGTAACGGAACACATTTAAAAATGATGAAAAAACAGCACCTGACTAAAAACTATTGATTTCATTAATTTAACGAAGCTTGATAAAATGCAGCTAAGGCGCATATTATACAAGTGCTACGTCCATAAAAATTGTACGTGAATCGAGCTTAGCAAAGTCGGAACGTGACTTTGAGAATTACGCCAACATAATTAGAAGACAGTATGAAAAAGCTTGACATTATGTGAAGCTTCCAAAAGATTTACAGAAACGTACGTTGAAAGCTTTTCGAACCTCGTTATAAATCTGTCGTTTATCTCGCTGCTGACTCGTCAACGAGATATGTAAAAAAATTGAAGCTGCTATTTAAATTCATAGAGCGACATGTTGAAATGTAAATGATGAAAAAGTGATTCAATGGCACCCTCGGATGGCCGTCGATTCAAGCTTTTACTTCTTTTACAAAACCACCGAAGCTGGAGGATGCTATTGACTTAGGACGAAAAGCTTTGACTTTGACGTTTCCTTGTAGAGGGTAGACGCTTATACTTTCTATTGAAGTTTTCTTCCCCTGTCTACAAGAGACTCAAATGTCGCCCCGTCATCAGCCGGAATGAGCCCGTTCGTATATGCATAAAACGTGCCCTTGACCCGGAAATCTTAACATTAGTCGCTCATCGTGACTCGTGTTTGTAGAAAAATCACGAAAACGATCATTAAGTAGAGGGAGAAGAAAAACACTGAACGATTCAACTTTTTTTATATCCCAGCCACAATTATTAAAACTTTTTAGATAATTATTCATCGAATGAATGAATTATTATCGTTTTGATCGTTTTCAACAAATTAATTCGAAATAACTCATTTGACTCAAATAATTAAACACAATTATACTTTCGCAAGTGTTCGAAATTGACAAATATTGTTTGACAATCAGTAGGACATGTTTTTTGTCTTCCAAAAATGAGACGTCATTGCTGGTTCTGTGTTTATTTCCCAAAACACTTGGATAATAAATGAAAGAACGAGTTTTGTTTATTTTTTTGTTTCTGTTTTCTGCTTCCTCTTTAATAATGAAATAGCACCAACCCAACGCCACTGGTATTTCCATGTTCAATGTAGTTTTATTGGTCAATTTGTTTGATTCCATTTTACTAGGTTGAAACGATAGGAGACGCCTATATGGTGGTTTCGGGATTACCGATGAGAAATGGCATGAACCACGCCAGGGAAATTGCCCGAATGGGACTTGCACTGAGGGAGACTGTCATGACATTCAGCATTCGTCATAGACCTACCGAACAACTCAAACTACGCATTGGCATGCATTCCGGTAAGTTGCTTTCTGCCGCTCGGTCGAGTTTTCTTTGTACGAATATTTTTGGATTTTCAAACGCATTGAGCCAACGTTCCCATAATGGGTCAATGAGACCCGGAGCGTGCGTCATCCACCTAAAATAAAGATGACAATGGGAGGTCATAAAATATTCTTCGACTAATTAAAAGGAGTGAGACAAAAAAACAACGACGAAAGTGATTTTCTTTTTCTTTTCGTTCTTATTGTCAACTTTTTGGCTTGCGATTTTTTTCATCGATTCGAAAAGGACTGTGAATTGCAATTTCCGAGTTTTCGATTCTCTCGAATA
Organism: Campopleginae sp. 14b; assembly: GCA_030522525.1. Taxonomy (NCBI): domain Eukaryota; kingdom Metazoa; phylum Arthropoda; class Insecta; order Hymenoptera; family Ichneumonidae; species Campopleginae sp. 14b. The sequence goes on along the minus strand of JAPYYS010000640.1, from coordinate 3,489 downwards.
CGCATCGGCTACTTTTGGTTGACGTTGAACCATTCGAAAATGTCAAGCACTTTGTCTTCGTTGGAGATTGACTCAACCGAACTTTCAATTAATCGTGTCTATCAAGCTGCTCCGTTGCGAGCTGTTTTTCTCTACCATTTATCTTTTTTTTTTCACTGGGTCCGTCTTTTTCTTTTCGATCACAATCTGACGCCACCCGGTAAGATTCTTCAATCCCTAACGCGTAGAATATTTGTCAAAAATAGTCATCGATCAAATCTCTTGCTGGTGCGAATCACATTTTTTCAAAAGGCTTTCGCGAGGACACTTTCGTGAACTGGAACAAATAATTCGTCGCGATGGAGGACTTAACGAATCCGAAAGATTGGCGGATAAATTGTAGTGACATATGGAAACTGGTTTAAGTTGGAAAGCCGCACGTACAGAAAAATGCTATTTTCTTTTTGCTTCGGGATCAGTTCTACTGATTTATTCGATAGGGCCAGGTTTTTTTAGTGGATAAAGGATTTATTTAACGTTTTTTATTTGCGACCGAACATTCTGCTACGCAGACGTCAACTCGCGGGTTAATTAGTTTTTTGATTGGATCTCGGTCCGAGATTGATTCGCCAGAGGCGTTGCATTTATCTAGCTGGGGTGCAAATAGTCCCATATACCGTCCTCTTGCCAGCTTATGCTTTCCGTGCAAACTGGTTAATCACTCTCAATCACCTCCCTGGAGAGGCTGCGGACAGTCTTCTCCCATATTGCGTCGGAGTTTAAATTTATCGATTCGACAGAACCAAATTCAGGCTGGAATTCACTGTTTTTAACAGCTGCGCAAAAATTGGCAGAGTTATGGCCTTCATTCAGTTTCAGCCCATTATTAATCGAGTGCGGTCAAATTAAGACTGATTGCGACAATCAGGAATTCACATTCGATTTTTTTTGCATCTCCTTCCATGAATGTTGCAGAATAAGAACAAAAATTGAAAATAAATGAAAAAACAACCCCTTGGTGTTTACGTTGTGCTGACGACACTCGAGCATATTTATTGACTTTAAATATTTTTCGTTGTGCCATTGTTACCCAAATATTATCAACATTCATCGTCGCACTAGTTCTGTTTCTCTGGAAAAGTCGAGTCCTGCAACGTAACGACTAGTAAATTATTGACTGAACAAGAATTTCAACATCTCATTTTTCCATTTTCTTCCAATTTCTTTCCGCTTCTCGATGCGTCCACGATCAAATGTTCATTAAATGGTACTCTATTATACATCGTCGACTCCGTTATCAAAAATCGAAGGGGATGAACGAAATTGAACTTTATTATCGTGGATGAGAAAGACTTCACGCTGGAGAAAATATTACAGTCGTTAAGGAGTCAACCATACGGTCCAGGTTCAGAATAATGGTGTGAGGTACATGGGTCGAAGTTTTGTGTTCGAAAAAGAAATGAAAAATCTCAATTTCCTTGGATCATATTGACACGCGAAAAGAATTACTATGGAAAAAAAATATGCTGTTGAGCTATGGAGTTTATCGTATTAAAGAGTCAAGTTTGAAATCGACGCCATTTCTGTCGTTCTCGAGGACAGATCCGTTGCCCTACTTACCTCCTAACTTTCCAACTCTTCTTGTCGAATCTTGGCGTTAAGATCACTGACTCGTCTCCAGATATTCAAACTCTCGAAACAAAATGATAGGCTTCTTCTGAGCCTCAGTTCGAAGGTTAATGCAAATCTAAAGAATCTGTATTTCAACCTACATTTTTATTGCACGTAAAGTTCGTGCATAGCCTCAAGGGTGTTTCGATCTCGAGTTTGTACAAGTCTGTATAATTGATGCAGGCAAATATGAGCACGTATATAGTGATATATCGATGTTTTCAGGACCTTGCGTGGCTGGCGTCGTTGGCCTGAAAATGCCGAGGTACTGCCTCTTCGGGGACACGGTCAACACCGCATCGAGAATGGAGAGCAACGGTGAAGGTAAAATCCAATCTAACATTTCTTCGGATACAAGTCTAGCGGACAAATGAGGGGTAGAAAAAAACGGGGGACCAGAAACGAAAGGCAGGAAGTGCGAAGGGAGAAATAGACGAGGAAAAAAAAAATTATTTTTGCCACCCATGGGCTACGAGTTTATCCACGTCTACTTTTCGTATCAAAGATTCGCGAGCGCTGAATAAAATCGAAAAACTGGGGAGTTTTGTATCATCCATCTTATCGCGTGAAATTCAAAGGGTAATATGTACAGGGCGTGCCAAAAGTTGCTTTAAAATTATGGAAAATAGTTGCGAAGATTCACTTCAAGGAGAAAACTCCTTCGATTCATTTTTCTCAATTTTGGGGTGACCACTTTTCGGATGTTATGTAAAAGAATGATAAAATTTCGGCTATTGAAAGTGTAGATGTCACTGTGATGACGCACAACCATCGAAACTTCCGTATGTCGAACACGAAGGAATCTCTTGGGGTAGAATAAAGATAATCGAATACATACCTGAACGTTTACATGAACGCCGGATGCATAAATATTTTCAAGAATAGAGTGTGCTTCGGAGTATTTACGACTCTCAAGACACGTGGAATTTCCTTACTTTCTGAATAATCAATTTATGGGGTGTGTATGAGTTTTTTTCAGCGGGTAAATGGGACATTAGTGTTTAAGACGAAAAGTTTAGTCAAAAAATTTGAGAAAATTCACTCGCTGTTAGCTGCTAGCACAAATACATTAGACATATTTTTGCAGCTCTAAAAATTCACGTGAGTCCTACGACGAAGGAGATTCTGGATACTTTTGGAACGTTCGACTTACGATGCAGAGGGGAGGTCACATTGAAGGTCAGCCTTTTTTCCTACATTAATTTTTATTCATTGATTTATTTTATTTCCCTCGTAATGACAGTTTTCTCAAAAGTACTTTTCCGCATGAGATGAGAATCGATATCGTAAAAAATCGGCGTGACTAGTATTTCGCTCAATTTCCAAAATATTTTACGTACAGCCGAGATTGACAGCTCATTTTATAGCCCCGCCAATTTCTTTCCCGATGACAATATTGCTCGGGCATCCGTGTGGCTTTGGGAATTTGGAAGTTCATTGAGGGAAAACTGAAACAGAGCACGGATAAGATCCCCTGATTGACTAAACAAAGGAAGAGTCAGATAGAACGATAGAGCAGACTATATAACCTGCCGGGTTGCATTTAGCCGATGGCAATTTCCTCAACAGCCACATACCCTTTGATCTGACATTTACTTTACGAAAACTAAGCCACGGCAGGACTCCCGAGCAGTGATAAACCACTTACCGATACCATGGTCCCTGGGAACGGAAAAAAATGTAACGTGAAGTTGGTGCGGATCTGCATTTTTCTATTTTTTTTTCCTACCTTTTCACGTGAACTCTGTGACGCAACGTTTCCACTCAATATATCTGTGAATTTCCTTTTTTTCTATCGCGAATCACGAAGCCATTTGGAAAATATCTCTGTTATGTTTT
>JAPYYS010000639.1:0-44747 GCA_030522525.1 Campopleginae sp. 14b | reverse complement strand
TCCCTTTGAAACTTGTGCGGTTAGATATTTGTGCTCAACATTTCGTGCACTTCCCTAAGATTGTATCTACGCATCGTATGCTTATGAATATGAAATATGTGCAATGTCAATTTAGATGATTAAATGCTGTTAATTATTCAGCGCTCGTGACACACTGTAACTTTTCATGTAACTAAAGCGTCTATTGGGGTTCTGGGCATTTCGAAAATGGACTGGAAAAAGAATTTTGTTGGGAAAAGTCGATATTTTGTTCGATGCATTCGACTGAACTTTATTTGAAAAATCTCAAAAATGTTGTCATTGCAGCAATAAATATTGAAGAAAGTTTCTTCCGGAAGTAAATTTTTGTCATCTCAATCGTAAATTTTCGCTGACAGTTTCGTAAGAACTGAAAAAATTGCCAGAATTATGAAAACTTTGAAATTACCAAAAAATATTCAGTTCACCGTATTCAACAAAATATTTACATTTTTTGGCTAAATTTCATTTTCAGGGTGTGCAATCAGGGATGCCCAAAATTAATCATTGGATTGAATACAATAAAGTGAGTGCTGCTGTTGGTCAGTTCGACACCGTAATCTTGAGCTTGGGATAAAATTATTTGCTAAACGTAAAATAGCAAATATTTTACTCTGGATTTAGTTAATGTTACTATTTAATTAATAGATTTTGAACTTTTTCCTCGTGTTACTGAGCAATTTTCATTTCGTTGTTCGATCACTGTAGATTCAAAAATTTATACGATTGTGTTTTTATTGTGTTCAGTAATTTATACCCAGGTTAGTTACGAAGCATTCAATCGGCTTATGGCAAGCAGGTGTTTACAGCGTTGCTAGTTGTCAACGTAAAAGTTTAGAATTGTAGAAGTTGTGAGTTCTTTCGGTAAGAGGTTCGTTTGCACTGCATCCTGCTGCTCCAATGAACACGAACTAGTGATTATTACGATTGTTGTGCTTGCAATAGAAAAAGTTAAAAAAACAAAAAAAAACGGGTTTGTTCAACCATAAGCCTTGCAGTTGAATTTTCACCGAATCCCGCTACAAAGCCCCATCGATTTTTACTTCACTTCGTTGAACTTTAACGAGAATGACATTATTATCGAAAATATGAAAATTCGAGTGCATCCCCACGTTCCAACAGCTCTTAATGAGGGTTTAACGAACCATCACCATTACGTGTCTTTACGAGCCCTAGCGCTATTCTCTCTTTCAATATTGCCATAAAAATTACACTAATAACGTAGTTCGACGAAAATACATCGACGGTGGTGGAATGGGAATTTGAGTTTTCCATTCGAATTGGCATGCATGCATCGAAAGTTCTACTGTGTCATGCGTTTTGGAAAAAGGATTTTCGCTATCAAGCAGGAGTATCGTTAGTACGTGATTATCTTTCGACGTATATGTACAAAATATGAACATTTTGGATGGCACGTAAGGAAAATGCTGAAAAAAAAAAAACCCTCGCGGTATTTTAACGAATTCACTTCGAACTGTGCGTCGAGGATTTCTTGCTCCTCATGTTCATCCGAAAACTCGTTGAACCCGAAGTTTAATTAACTTATCGAAGAATGTGTTTGAGGCTGTTACTGAATCCAATTAATCGACTTGATCGCTCCGCGTACACACGAATTTTCCAATGAGCGTATCGAGCAGCGAGTGAATTTAATAACCGTGCAAATTAGCAATATGATTGAAAATGAAAGTCTGCCTACCAGAAAACGAGATTGCAGGATGAGAAGATGAATTAAAAATAGAGTGAATCCTTCGGTCAATTGACGAAATGTTTTTTTTTTTAATAAAAATAGACGAGGTCTAAAAATTGTCGATAGAAATCTCGATTTCGCGTCAGAGTGTTACGAAAAATTTCATTTCTTGCGATATAGCTTTGATATTCAATATTATTTCTGAACCTCAACCGCCGTCCATTCACTATTTTTGAGATTTTTCTGGAATTTTCGTTGTTTGTTGCAATCATCGCGCGTATATTTTTCCATCATATGGGAATGCGATCCACCTCACAACCGGACGGATGAGAACGGAATTATAACGATTTTTTATCCATTTTTTGCGCTCCATTCTCTGACCGTGATTTATTTTTTCACTATAGAATATTTTTCATCCATTTCTCAGTACGAATGAAAATTTTCGAACGGAATTCCGGTTGAACGAGACACTAAAGATACTTGATAGGACATGGAACTTCGGTGAGCGGTATTTGGCGTCAGGTTAAAATCGATCGTGTGTCATAGCCTTTCCATAGCCTCATACAAATCTGCAGACCTTCGATCTCACTAATAGTCGCATGACACGTGTTACCAAAACCCATTGAAAAGGGATACTCAAGCACTAAACCAATATCCTCGTGCATAGTTTTTTCATTGCAATAGGAACCCTGGAATCTGGATCCTGGTGGATTATGATATAGCAAAGAAAAATTTGTCTTGTTTTCTCTTAGTGGAAATAGTTCCATCAAATTTTCGCATTCATTATTTCGATTGAAAATTATATTTTCATTGCTTGGCGTCGACTCTTCTCTTCGCTTGTTTTATTATTATTTTAATTCTAGTGAAAAATTAATAATTCATGCTAATAGGAAATCTTACGTTGCATTTACCATGAATGAGTAGAGCTTCATACAACACAACCATGATTAACGTGAAGGGTGAAAAAAAAAAATTATTTACGTCTGCAATTGGAAGGATTTGTATGTTTTACAGTATTTAATTATTTCAGTTAGTTTTTTGAGCTCACCTGATCGCTGTCCTGGCCTTGCCAGCTGTCGTGACTCTGAAAAATATAAACAGACAAATTAAACTCATGTCTTTCGTATACGTTGTAGTGAAAATCTTAGAAATGAATTTTCTTGCTTGTTAAATCTGTTGAAACTTTTTTCCATTCGATGAAAATATAAGAATATTCAAATGGCAGAAACTGATTTATACGAGTTTGATGAACGAAAGATATATTGTTTTTTTGGGTCTTCAAATAATCTAATTCCTTTTTTACTGGCGAGTTTCGTTGGATCGAAATGATAGCATCAAATGATATTTGGAATTCGAGCAAACGAAATTCATTAAAATAACTGATTGACGAGGAATGCGTTATTAATAAAGCCATGCACGGTAATAAAGCTGTGGCGATTGAGTCACATTTCATGATCTGCATGTAAAATTTTTACGACAATAATAACAGTAATAATGACTGTAATAAAATATGAACATCGGATCGTGAATTCTTCATAACTTCGATAATTAATTCGTATAGAAAAATCCCCGAAATATGAGCATATTACGAATCTGCAATAATGCACGATTATGCGACGAGTCTTATTATTATTTATCGATCTGGCTGCACTGATTCGTTGAGCGTTGGTTTTCATAGCCGATATTTTTTCATTTTGCCTGTGCCAATGTGAATTTTTCATCATTTGTAGTCACAACGTTGTAACGAAGAGCTTTTGATATCCGTTGCCAAATGTTGGCCGCATTGCTCGGCAAGGGTTCTCATCTGACGATTTATCGATCAAACATAGCAATTATGAATACGCCATAGAATCAAGTTGCACGACATTTTGCGGACTGTGTGCCATCAACTTGGACTGCTATTGATTAGCAAGCTTTTTTCGAGAAATGCACGATTTAAAATATAAATGGTTATATTGAATATAATATTATCGATAATGTATATAATATATATTATATTATATATAAAATGTAATTGAGTTAAAACATGAATCAAGACACGGACGATTTTTTTCGTTGACTTAAATTGCTATGAATCCATAAGCTTTTTTTTCGAAAAATGCATGAGTTAAAATATGAATTGTTATATTATATTTAATATATATAATATACATTTATTATATATAAAATATAAAAACGTTAAAATATAAATTGAGTTACGGACGATTTTTTTTTCTTCAAATCGACGCTGAGGTTATAAGCGACTATATTATTGGTCCCGGACGATTTGATGGGTTTTACGTAAACATCCAAAATTGTAAATAACTAACAACGAATGCGCCTGATAATTATGAATTATACAGAAACCAGCACGAAATAATGTTTACTCGGGGGAGCCATGTAAAGGATGTGGTCGACCTTCAATTCGTGAAATCTATTACTAGCGCAGTGCGCGCCACCGGATATTACAAAACAGAAAGAGAAAAGAGAGACAAAATAGAAGGTGACAGGGTTGCGTAGCAGTTTAATCAGTAGGTAGTTTATCTCCCAACAGCGAAATAATATTCCACCCGACAGCACATGCGTATAAAGAAATAAAAACATTTATATATAAAACAAAGGTTTTGCTTCGGCAGGAACGCCGTTGCCTGGTCCTGGTGCATCCCCGTTTTTAGAGTCGCGGCAAAAGAGGCATTATCGGACGCAGACTTCCGGCACGTTGTCGGAAGTGCGGAGGGAGGGAGCCACTGCATATACACAGGCAGGGGGTTAATGCCGGTGAACCGCTTGCTAGATTTATGGCAACAATATAACCGAGATGCATGTGTGTTACCAAACTGTGTATTGCTACCCATACGAAAACGTGTTTTTGACATCGTTTTACACGGCTACATACATATAAATGTAAATACCTATATACTGAGGAGATACATATCCATACGAGTATAAATAAAGTATATAATTTCGTGTAAATGTGTGAGAAGCGAGATGGTGTGTGGAAAAGGTGGCACGATGTGGCATAAACTATGTATTCGCGGGTTTCATACACGAAGAATATGTGTGCACGAAGATCGACGCACAAACATGATATATATATATATATATATATAATATTCCAGCAAACGAACCATAAAATATAATACGCGATACGTATGAACGTGCAATCCAACGAGAACTGCACGCATCCGTTTCATTCATTATGATATTAATACGGAAAGTATTAATATCCTCCGGTCTTAATAACTTAATTGTATTATTTTTTTTCCCTTTCCACTTCTGATGCTACATCAGGTTAATTTTTGTTGTTTGTTAAATATTTTGCTCCGTGTATCTCGGCTGTTCCGTGAACTTTACTTCGAGAATGCTCCTGGAAGCCGTGCAATCACACGTATGAATCGAGCAACTTGATCTACTGCAGATTTCGTTTTATCGCTTCTGAGTCAATGTTCCGCAAGGTTAGAAAAAAAAATGAAGATTTTCGTGATGTTTTATTTATTTAATCAAATCGATTAGATTTTAGTCGATTCGAATAATCTAGTGTCTATTTTTTTTTTTAAAGGGAACGTATCGAAAGAGATAGAATGAGAAGGGAACGGAATTAGCCGATAGGGGGAATGTTGCGAGGCTTTTACGAATAATCCTGTACTTATAAATGACATTTCAGTTTAGTGTAATCTCTTAACTCGATTAACTAGCTCAAACTGTTGCATCTTGCTAATAGCAGCAGTTGATCGTGTATTCTAATAAATCTATATACACGTATAATATGCTATATAGAGTGGATATATTGCTAGTTATCCCACAAGCATACGATGCATGCATATAGTAAATCGTCGAACATTAGGTGGCGCTAACCGTCCAGCAATTTGGCTATAGATGGCTTGGCTAGCCACCCATCAATTCCGTTGGAAACGAGCCCTTACGCCGCCATACACTCACGCGTGATATCCCTTCTCTTTTCCTACATCTATCTCGCTCCTTTTCTCTCTCCCTCTCCCTTTTTCACTCCAGCTATTACGATAATCGGGTGAATAAAGTTTCACAGCGAGTCCACCTTCTCGCTATACACTGCGACGGCTTGGAAATAACGCAAAACCCCATTGCCTCGATCCTGTGGTCCAATTTAATCTCCACTCTGGACACTCAATGCTGTTCGAAATGGTCGATTTCTCGTTGAATACGATCAATAACTGGTCATTGTACAATAATAACACAATTTATGCCAATTCAACACCATACATTGGTTTTCTCTTGAAATATTTCGTGAAATATAACGAAAATTTTGTTTTTTCTCTTTTTGTTAAACTTGAGAATGGAAAAAATCTTTGGAAATGGTCACGGATGTGTAATTTCTTTGCGCGCATGATTTTTTTCGGCGTTATTTACGAATGGGAGAATTGTTGAAGAAAATATTGGGTTTCGTGCATGTACGTGATAGATTGTGGGATTTCTGACTTCTTCCAGATATCAGCTGACTCGGCACAATTCAGCGGCTTTCGACACGAGAATTCATTGGCATCGCAGAAAAAACAAAAGAAAAATGGTAAACATCGAGCGACACAACTCACTCTTTATCGCTCACTGCGTACCTCGACAATCCCTCCCTGGAGAGAAAGATCGAGGATATCACAGGGATGGTTGATTCATGATACAACCACGATCGAGGGCAGTTCGTTCTCGCTGGTTGTCGTCGAGACGTCCCAGTTTGATGTTTACAAGTGCCATTCAGATTTTTATGAACCAGCGCACGAAGAATTTGGTTGAGCAAATTCGTGACAATGAATTTCTGACGTTGCGCCGTTGTTTATTGCGTAAGAAAATCAAGAAATCCCTATATACAATTAATCCCTCTCGATCGTAATAAGCGACAATGAATGAAAGTGAAATTTATTAGAATCGAATATGAAGATATTTCATCATTGAATTATTCCTATCGTACACGACAAACTCCCTATAAATATTCGATCGTCGATCGAGTCGCTAAGCTATTCACCAGGTACGAACTCGGAAATGAGCAGACAGTCTACATTTGACGTGATTCTATCCGTTCGCATACGTATACATGTATATTGAGAAGCGTGCATTGTAATAGACGGTTGGAACCTCGATTTCCACAGTGCGGAATAGATAAATCATATTCGACAAGAGTCAAGTTCTCACTGAGAATATGACGGAAAGTTTAAGCCCATGTATGTAGCAAGAAGGAGTTTCAATTCGCCGTTAGCTTCGAATGGCGTGTGTCGCAACTAGACGTGTCGCATTGAAGAGCAAGATTTTAACGTAACGCTTTCAGAAATATGAGAATCTCCAAGGGCCCTTCGCTCAGCATTGAGGACCAAGGATTTAACGCAACGCTTCCAGAAATATGAGCGTCTCCATGGGGTTAACTTACGTATGCGCATGCGGATACTCATGCACATATACATGCAGTACTAAACGAGAAAGAAGGACGTTTGCATGCGAGCCATGTTCGAGAATAAGGATTTCACTCGATCGAAACGGACTCTAGGAAATAGTCCTCCACCGGTAGGAAGAATGAGATGGAAATATCTCTGGTATTCAAAAGATGAGCTATTCCATCGTGCGTCTCTATAGAAAATCGTGGTTTGCATTCAACCCTCGTATATAATAGCTAAAGCTCACTGCTTTATCTCCACGTTTCGTTGCTCTGAGTTGCTACATTCATCCCAATAAAATGACAATCAATTTTATTCTCAACACACCCATGCAATTTCTCTCTTTCGAGGCTCGAAGCAGCTCTTAAACTTTACCATTCATTCGACCGCATCCCACACTGCATGGAATAACGAACTATCATTTTTCGTCGAAACTAATGACACTGTTATTATTTCTTCAAACAAGCCCAACGGACCATCAATTACCTTCCGATTAAATCTCCATTTAGAGCTCGATATGCCACAAATAATCAATAATAAATGAGGGTGGAGTCTCAGAGGATTAAAGTCACATGGAAGAGAAAGGAGAATATAAATTCATGATTAATCGGTCGCAATGTATTATCCGCTCTGACATCGAAAGTCCTTCGACTATACATATTCGTATGTAAACAACAATCGTTCATTCTGACCGAGACAATTTTTCACGTAAACCATGTGTACTACGATGTACACCTGTGCTTGTTTTACGTGAGCTAAAGCGGTGGAATTGAGCGAATACAGGGACGGAAGATAGCAAAGCAGAAAAGACAAAAGATGCATCGTTTTAAAACCGACACATACCGTTCAGTTTTTAAATCCATGGGAGAACAGTCACGTAGGAAAAATCTTGGTGGTTCGAAACCACCTTGACAATCTCGTAAATCGTACTTTATGGAGACTCCATAAAAGTCAACGCTTCATCTTTCTTTATTACACAATATTTCATTGCCCTATAAAGTTTACTTCATTTTTCCATCCTATCAACTTATCAGATAATTCGTACCGTTTTGGCCTGAGAGACCGAGCAATTATTTATTAAATTCCGAGCCTCGTTTCAAATGAATTTTGTCCATCTTGCGTTCCACTCATAGCAAATAAAAATGACTTTTTCGCAATATCTCATTCTTTCGTTTCGTACCATCAATATATCGAAACATGAAACATTCGCAAGCGTTGACAGCGAAGAAAAATTACAGGTATTTAGAAAAAAAAAACTATTTGAAAAAAATGTATACAGTTTTGTTTTATGCTTACATTGAAACGCTGTTTGTTTTTTTCTCAAGCCTCGTCTATCATGAAGCATAGCAAAAACAATACAAACGAAGTTCGATTTTTTTCTACGCTGCTGTGACGTTGGTAGTACATCAAATGTGATGTACAAACGTGGATGCCCGGGGGAACGGCTATTTGAATTTTATTGTTCCCAAACAAAGACCTACGCGCGAAACGATAGATCGTAAAAAAATTGGCCTTTTCCAACCCTCTGCATTCCATCTTTTTGTTGTAGTCGCGTGCTTACAACTTGAATTACGTTCGTGTTCGATGCAGAGAACAATGTAGAGGTCAACGAGAGCGTGTTGATGAAAGCTTGATCCACAGAACAGCTAATTTGCTTCCCCAGCTTCATATTGTCTGACCGGACGTTCCTTTTTCTACTCAACTCTCGAACACAGCATAATAACCATTTGTAGACCGGAATTTTCTCGGCCAGCTATTTTTCCTCTTATTGGTGCAACTATTTTTTCAATCCTGATTTTTTTCATTAACGATTTTTAATTTTATATCTTTATTAAAATAATTATCGGTGTAAAAAATCATTGAAAATAATACAAAAGGGACTTTCAGCGAAATTTATAACTCAATAATTTATGGGAGTAAGTTATTCGCTCGGATTTAGTTATAATGACTAACGTGGGTCAGGTAGAAGATATTTCGAGATAAAGTTTCTACGATCCTGGGAAACTGCAATGATTTCTCGCACACTCCAAAGGATGCGAGAAGATATCACGACGCCCGCGAGCTCAAATATCCACTTTCTGAAATTCATTTCCTACTGAAATGCTCCGTTTTATTAAAGTGCCCGAAGTAAATGCCTGCCGGTTTTTAATCTCTTTTTCAGAGTGGCACATAATGAGCTTTCTGTATATACATAAATCATCATTACGAGTAAATGACACACGAAATCATAGAAATTAAATTTCCCCATCCAATTGTTTTACTAACGAATAAGTTTTTGTTTTTATAAAATTATTTGTGTTTAGTCGAAATTTCATTCCTTTTCATCAAAGTTTCCATTCCCCTGAGCCAAAAGTGCCCGAATTCGTGGACTGCCATCGAGTGCTCATTCGTTCAGCGGGATCAGCGAAAACTGTGAGCGCCAATTTAAACGCATGGATCGAAGCACATTTTTAAGGGCAGTACACATTTAGCTTCGGTAAAGAGACAATGGTCGATTCATGTATGCCTAATCCGCATGCCCGCTAGGCATAAAAGTATTTAATCCAATAGTCGTTGGACAGTTGGTCTGCGGATAGCTCGTTAGAGTCACTTCATGACTCGCAGACTCGACGTTTCTCGCTCTCTGTTCGGACAAGTTTAGCGCGAATAAAATGGATTGTCGTCAGCGATGTTCGCAGGTTGCGAAAATCATCCCTTTACAGGGTTTACTTTTCTACTAACCCTGTCCTTTGGCATCGAGCGGATGCACCGGGAACGGCCCAGGATCACATTTCAATGGTGCAAACTCGGGTAAACAAGTTTTTATAAAACTACGGAGTGCATCAACGAAACTCCAACGAAAAATTTGATTTCGAAAATGCAATAAGCTAAAAAGTAGCTCGCTCTATTTTGCACACCAAAAATCTCCATCCAAAGTTTCTCCTTCTACTGCAATTTGTAGAAAGTGACTTTATTATCCACGAACAGTAGTAGCTTTTTAGAGAGTCTGGTACAAGAAGTCTTTAGATTACCTCGAGACGCTCTCCTCGCCAATTGCCGATTCTAATTTAGGCTAATTACTTTTCACGGAGTTATATATATTCGGAGTCTCTTTCGTCCCCTCCACCTATGCTTTTTTTTTCTACCTTTTACTTCTACTTATCTACATCCGGGGCTGTAACTACTGTTCCGATTAGGGTGTAAACGATAATGGTCGGATGGTTCGCTCGTTGATCTTCCAAGAAGGGGAAAACTTTTCGCAGCAGCATTTTCGGGAACGATTTTGAAGGAGGACTGTGTCAATATAGATTCGTATATGATTGAATCAGCTTTGTCCTGAACTCTTTATTTTCCGGAGTATGATTTTCAGCTCGGTATCTCCAATGTTTTATCGGAGCTTTTCGGACAAATTTTTTTTGTTTTCTTTCAAGATAAAATGTACAGTTTTCCGCAGATTTTTCCAATAAAAAAAATCCAGTGGACAAACGGGTCAATTCACGAGGTTTTTTTCACCAATTTCTATGATGCACCTTTCTTGTCGAGGACGAGGCACCCATCAGCTGTCGTGCGCTCACTAATAAATATTTTAAATCGCGTGTTCGTTGAGCTACGTGGCACCGAAGCAGGAGAGAAAGAAAGAGAATGAGAAAGAGAAAGAGGAAGATGCAGCAAGGAAAGGGAAGTTATTGATCAAACTGATGGAAACCGAAAATAATTCTGCGAGAGTCAAGGGCAAAGGACAGAGTTTTGACTGTCTGCTCGTTATTTTGAATCGCGATTCAATGAGGAATTGGCTCGAGGTTTTTTTCCATCATTACAATGGACTTGTTTCTTATAATCAATGGCAGTCTATGCCTATGAAAAGTTCGATCTGTTGTTGACGTACGTTTTGCCAATAAATATCGAATACAATTTCGTTAGAAAAGGTAAATTTTCACATGGTACGAAGATCCTTCCAGCCCGACGTTGCAAATACTGTTGATCGATTGTGCACAATTACCACAGTTTTTTTCTTACGCACGCACTGCTCATGCGCAAGCATTAAACAACAAAATATTTCTCCGTCTTGGGTATTGATAATTCTCTCAATAACGAGTATTGTCGGGAAAGCTCAAAATGTATTGCAGTGCCTATCGATCTGTGAAAAAGCTTTTTAAACGCACGCAAACCTATCGTTCCAGCCAACTTGACCTTCACATTTAGTACATAACATATTCACGCCGTTTTCGGTGAATCGCCTGCTCATTGCTCTTATTTGTATTCGTTGAAGAATTTATCCAACTGTCCACTGATTGCACTTTTCGAAGGAAATCGATAGATCGATCGCATCGTTTATGCACGATAGAACGAACCGTTGAAATCGAAATCGCATGCAATTGAAACTTTTCTATTCCTCGCGTCAAATTGGCTTAGAATATGTGCAAAAAATTATTTTCACCTTCAGCCATGTAAGTCAATGTATTTGTGGCCTTGACGCGACCAGTTTGCGCAAAGATCGAGCAACCAATTACTCAAAATACAAATTTCCTAGATGGTTTGCTTGCAGGGAATAGGAATTCGGAGGGATGCGAGTACTGAAGAGAAACACATATACGAGAAACGTTGGCATTGGTCAGAGCTGGACTCTGCATAGCTGGTGTTCACTGATTTCGAACATGAGAATCTGGTAACTATACAGCGGAATTCTCTGCGTAGAAGCTTCTCGGAAACATGGTGAGCTGAATGAAAAGTCAGGTAATTAATTAAGTCGGTATCGGGATTGGAAGAAAACTTGTGCTTGTGTCTGTGTGCGAGAGGAGAAAGCGATTAAATTATTCATCATCGAATTGATTAATCTGTATTCTCTTTCATATCCAAGAGCAATACAGAACCAAATGATAGCGTTTTATTTCAATCAACTCTCGGATCAAAGAAAATGTATTTCCTCATTATTATGCAGCAGAGCGTAAAGTGTTGGCACGAGTACGTGTCGGACCAGTTGCGTCGAAATCTTTCTCTCCTGCCTGTGTCGCTCGATATAACAACAACAGAAAAGTTACTTTTGGTGTTTGTAAGCCTGCGAAAGGAGTATGCGAAATTAGTTGAATTTCATTAAAACTTTTCCTGGTCCAGATGTATTTTAGATCTCGTTCACTTGGTAATGGAAATGTTGATGAAAAACGTTTTAATTAATGGTTTGCAGCTTAGCCATCAGCTTAATCTAAAACACTCTATTTCTCATGACCTGGACGTTCGGGTTCCTCTAGCAAATACCCCTATCGGACAATTTTAGTAAGAGACGCGATAGCAAACGGAAAAAGCAACTTTCCACGAAGTGCTGAGGTCTTTTTTTTAATTATTTTATTGGCAATCGATTCACTGACGCGGTTTATCCATTCGCGCTGCAAAAATTCCTCAAGATTCGAATTTTTTGTTCGAATTGCTGTGTGGAGCCGGTAAAAAGCAAATTGTTTCAACAAAACGAAGACAAACATGCACGTCATTGCTCTGAACATTCATGATTTATTTTTTATGACATAAAACGAGTATGCTGGATATAAAAGGATCGATTTGCGAGGGATATATGCTGGATATTTGTCAAGTTTTCATTTTATTTCATCAGCGTACCGGGCGGAAACGATCTGGCCTTTCCGGATTTTCCGCGACGGTCAACAATTAATTAAGATTTTTAAGTTTGTACAAGCTCTCGGTGAAAATTCTAATCCGAGAAAAAGGTTGATTCCGATACTCTCGAACGTAAACTCAATTGAATATTTTAGTTTTCGTTCGCTTGGGTTTCTTTCTTAGAGGAATAATAATGTTGGATCGTAGCAGAGCCATGAGAATTGATCGTCCTGTGCATGCACGACGCTTGAGTAAACTTGGGGCGCGAGTTCGTTAGAGTGACGAAAGAGTGGACTAAAGTACCGGGAAGAGGTGGAGTAGCTGATATAAAGGGAAAAATCAAGAGATTCAAGAGGATGAAGTAAGAGTTGTGCGCAAGCCATTTGGAATTTTGACACGAAGGGACTCAACTTGGTACGGGATACGACGAGAGCTTTTCCGGAAACCCGGCAATTTCGCGTTTGGCTAGATGTATGTCCCCGGCTATAAAAGTAATGAGATCCATTATGGAGCGACGAGCGTTTCTTTTTCTTTGCCTTTTTTTCTCGTAAAAAGGGTCGCTGCTTGTCAAGCTTTTTTTTTTTTTATTATTACTATTTTTTATTCGTTTTCCGCCGTCCTTTCGATCCCATGTCCAAGATGATCCACATGTGTATACGTATATACAGCGGTTTGTATTCTTTTTTTTTTTTTTTCCTTTAATCACAGTGTCCTCGTGGGCAGAATATGAGCCCAGCCAGCTTGAGACTTTCTTTTTGTTAAATCGTCTCTTTTGATTTACGAAATGAGCAGCGTCGCCATCCCGAATACTTATTCCCCTTAAATACTCCGAGCGAGAAATCCATCCTCGGTCTCTCATCATCCCAAATGCCGTTAAACATTGATTTTTAGCCAGGCTCTCCAGCGGGAAGTTCCAGGAATCGGATTAGCTCATACTCGTCTCTGCTCTTCTTGCATTTATATCACATTATATACACGATGTACAACGCAGCGTTTCGATATACTGCTCCTCTTAGTTGAGTCTAATTTGGCCTTAACGAAGCGGCAAACGGTTGTCTCTCTCAATAAACCACCATACTGGTGCATATTAGCTTCATTCCCATGCAAACAAAAAGCCAATAGACTCTCTTCCTCCCTATTCACTTTGACCATTTCATCTACTTTTTTTTTTCATTTTCAAATCATTTCCAAAGAGTACGTCTAGAATGAAAAATATGACTGAATAAAATTTGATTTTGCCGTAGTTTTCATAACCATCGGTTATCAATTATCGAGAGGGACGTGACGACTACGTCGAAAAATTTCATACGATCGTTTACACGTATGATTGCTTGGGGTATTTGACTGACAGATACAAAATATATGGTCGAAAATCGAGGATGATTTTCGTTGATATATAGTATGTAAAACGAAAAGGGGACACATGAATATCGATCACTGGGGTGTCGAGCATCATGAAAAGATGTCAGACGCGGAACACCCCTCGGCTTATGGAAAATATCATCAATATATAGATTGTCTATGTACATGAAAGTATATTCCGACGCGAATGATAAATTAAGGAAAAACTGGGTCAAACTTCGACGCTGAGGCTGTGGTCGGTTAATTGATAGTCTTATGGCTGGATATATACGAAATCACGGCTCAATTTTCTACCGGATCGAAGTTAATGTCGTATTTATGATGGTGACGTTGGCTTTTTTAAAATTATACAAAACCAGGCATAAAACCCATCGGCGCTATTCTAGCCATTTGCGAATTGACGAGAAACTAAGAGACTGATAAAACGTCGGGTTTTTTATTATATTCTTTTGTCGCACGAGACAGATGGATATATTATTCGAAAAGACATATAAACGCACCAGTTGAGGCCATCGGACCGTTAGGTAGACTTTAGCGCGGCCAAAAAACCGCAATCTTCGTAATCTCCGCAGCTTTTTGTCGTTAAAGCCCATTCCCATGAAGACCGGTGACACACGTGATCCGCATTGGTACTCCAGGTTTGTAACCGATGCCTTTCGGCGATAACGATTCTCGAGTTCATGCAATTTATCACCCACGTGGCACCGAATGTTGTATATCCACTAACACGACATCACCCGGGTCATCATTTTCTCTTTTACACAAAGAGACTGTCAAAATATTTAATTCACCGCTTAATAAATACGCAAGCTGAAAATTCACTTGCGAACTTGTGATTAATCACAAGTTTGTCGTACTCGACTATTTCTATTTATTACGATGAAAAATTGATGCCGTTTGTACGAATTTTATTGTGCCAACAATGCATTATGAAATTACAAAAACAACGGCAAAGATCGGCTCGTTAATTTGCGCTCAAATATTGTAAATTTTTTTAATGAAATGTTAAAATGTGTGCTCGGCGTTCCGAATAACGCGGCACCCCCGCAATCTCACGACTTGCCACTGAAAATATGCTGACGTTGAAAAACGTCGTTTAAATAAACGTCGACAGTGACGAAAATGTATAACCGGGAAAAACGTCGTGATATGACAAATGCGAGTTAAACCAGAGGAGGTCCCGCGAGTCGCAATTCGCGCGAGTGACTGCCGTTTCGCTACGCGGCAAGCCACCCCCTTGCCAGTAGAGGGATGCTGCCGGTAGCTTCGGTGAACAGCGCGCAAGATCTACCCTCCGCCTCGCGCCACGAGAATCCACCCCTCGCAATAGTACCCGCCACTCCGCCGTAGCATGTACTCCAATGTATTAATGTATATAAATATACCTCAGACCATATATCTATATCCTTGAGTGTGTATGAGAAAAAGAGTATCAGAGAACCGATACTTTTGCTATCACAAGTGTAACTATTTTTTTACCCGACCATACGTGGCTGCGATCCGTTGATCCGTCGAATTTGATGGATTTATGTTTTCCATCCATGGATATATTTTATATTTAACACAAGAATGAAAATTGTGCGCGGGCAAGTTGGGAGACTGCGCAGTGGCTTATGCGACAAAAGTTATAAAATATTTCCAACAGGTCAAAAGCAGCAAAGATCGAAGGATGCGTAGTGATTTCGAGGGTTGTTAGAAATGAAAGAAAAATTTGATAGAAAACTTTGTTCGAAATCATTGAGATGATTGACAACTCGCTGGAGCGTGATATTTGTGAGTTAATTTCAGACTTCGCATTCAATTTATTGTTGATATGCTCGGTGCATATGGGATGCAAGAAATAAGTCGAGAAGCCGCATGGAAGGAAATTGAAACTGTCAGAAAGTGGTCCTTGTCACATCACGTCATTATCACGCTTGTGGAAATTCAAAGAGAAATACAGAGGAGCATTTGAAATTGGTCGAAACGAAAGTGATTGACGTTATAAATTGAATCAAGCCAATTGAAACAGACCTCCATTGTACTTTGCAATTCGTGCAACGTCAAATGCACAAACTTCGTTATCATTAAATTCACATTTGTGTGTTTCGCTTCAGTTAACGCTCATTTGTACGAGTTCGTTGTAAGATTGAAATAGTATTCGAACTAAAGTATCAGTCAGTTCCCCGAACGTGCCGATTTCACGTCCTATAATTTTGAGCATTACCGCGTACAGATGCTGAATTGGAAGGACGAACTGACGGCTTTAGTAACTTTTTTTTACCGATTACTGTTCAGCAATATATAATTTTTGAAAAATTATTAATTTTAGAGCAGCACATATAGAAGGAACTGCCTTTCAGTTCAAACTTATTCTGATGCGCTATGCACGGATGACGCTGCACAATTTTGTTGCAATGGCAAAATTCTCATGCTTGGGAATATGTCGAAACAACGGAACGCACGAATAAGCGAAAAATATTATCGCGCGTAATATCGAAAACTTGACACGTATTTGCCCAGCGATGTTCAATGCAAAGACGAATAGAAGATCACTACGTCAGCGCGTTTGAGATACGGAGATGGAGAATCGACAAGAGTGTCCTTCTTGGAAACGTTGGCAAAGACACGATCTTGCCGATATAATGTCGAAGCAGGATCATGCATACATGAGGGATGCGATGTTACAACTTCAAAACGCATGAGAGCGTCAGTGTGAAAGGTTAGATGATTAAATCCGCTCACCGATACTTATTTTCAAGAAATAATGGACGAAAATACGTCGACGTCATCTGGCCAGTTCATTTTTAGTTTCCTTGTGGATCCAACGTCCAAAAATCCGTCGGCTTTCTTAATTTTAACAAAATAATTTATACTAATTTTCAGCGCGCAAGTTTGTGTGGATTGGCGTGTTTCAGTCTACATTTGCAAGCCGGCCGCATGTATTTTCCTATAAAAGCTTTTCTTTCGTGAAGCCAATTATACGATTCGTATAGCCGCTAACATTTAACTCGTAGCCACGTATACAATCACAGCGCACTCTCTCATCCTATTTTTTCTCTTTTACCGTGTCTTCCTGTCTTTTTCGCTCGATTCGTTTTAGACGTCTCTATCTCACTCCCTGAATCCGCGAAATTGCTCGTTGTTCCCAACGGGGAGGTACAGTCGGAAATACACACGAGAAGAGAGATTTTCCGTTTAATTTTCGCAGAAAAGATATTATTCGGTGTAATGCTCGTTCCTCCTCATCTATTTTTCTTTCCAACTCTTTTCAACTTCGTTGCTTCTGTCCAGAAAGAATACGACCATCACCATGGAAAGCGTAATACACCGTCATTTCAAATTTTCGTTAATTAATCCAACTTAATTCCTTCGTACTCCCACAATGCTCTCCGCCCATTTTTTGTGTATATTATATCGTGTCGACATATACCTACCTCTCTGCGATAAGCTCACAGATAATTCGTTGAACGAATAGCAAGGGAGAGCACTGTTCAGAATAAAAATTGGAAAAAAATGGATTGCAAAATTGGGCTGCACCGCATTGTGAATCAGCATTTTTTTTTCCAACTGCGAACAGCATGCAGTCATGACCCAGTCTCCCCATTTTTACCATTATTGAGAGTTAAATATGGAGCCATTTAATACTCGGAGACTGCGCCTCTTGACAAAACCCATCCAACCCGACAAAGGTAAACTTTGCGGTAAAATAAAGCGACCGTACACACACGTTTTTTATTTCGATAAAATTCAGCCACGTTGGAACTTTTAGTTCGAACGAATACATTTTCGTTTATTTTTTTTTTCGTTCATCTTCATTTTTTTTGCTCATTTTTTGCAGTCAAGCACGTACATTTATATTTCGCATTTCACCGATTGATTGATTCATATTCCTCCATTGAGTTTCACCCTCGTATCGATGACTGTCGTTTTTTCTTGCGATATATCGATTGCATTTGCTGGACATAATTGAACGTTGTTTCCCTTGCGATGAGAAGGTCGATGAGAACTACAGTTTATAGTGATCCTCAGCGTTGCTATTTCGGTTGAATTTATTACATTCATAATCACATCTATGAATAATACGAAATGAATGAAGCGAGCGTGAATTCTTGGTTTGAAAAGAAGAATGGAAGGCTTCCATCTAAATGCATAACGAAACGGAATGGTTAGAGCATGCAGTTCAGACTTGGAATTTCAAGGAATTCCCGTCTTAGGGCAGATTGTGTTTCGAGAGAAAGAATTGTGTCGGGATGAAGTGGAAAACGCAGGAGCAAGAACGCGTGCTCGCGTGTACGAGAAGAAAACAGTAAACTATCAGCGAGTGTGTGCTAGAGAGCCAAAGAAATATACCTCTTTATCGTAATTTAGGTCGGCTCTGATAAGAAACGTGCCTAGAGTATTTTCATTTATCCACTCGCGTCGAAGATTTCACTTATGTACTTTACTCCGGGCTCCCGACCATTGCAAGAAAAAAAAAACGTGTACAACAACGCTTGCGCCCGATGGTTGATAAGTTTAAGTCAACCGGGATATATCTCCGGGAACTCACAATGATTTCTCGTTGAAAAGGAAGCTCGATATTGCGACGGGACTGGAAGCATTTTTGACAAAAAATGTATTAAGGTGAGAACGAGCCTTTGATACAAAACATAATCGTTTTTTTTTCTAAGAAACGTTACGGGTGAACTCGATAGAACTTCATTTCAGGACGGTAAAGTTGGCAATCAATTTTCGCTGGGCCACCTTTGTTTTTCAACCTGCTCGTTCTGCACAAAGTCCCATGAACTTGAAAAAAACGTCTTCGCTCCAGAAATCTCCTATCATCATGATGGCGTTATCATTTTTTTATTCTACGAAACGAACCATGCTCTCTGAAACACTTTGTCTCGAGTTTATTCAGGTGGAAAAAAAAATGGAGCTCCAAAGATCCCGAAGATTGCGAAAAACGAAAAATGTACTTTATAGCCATTTTTTTGTTTGTTATTGAAATAGTTTTCATAAAAACTGTCTGGTCTCGGGAAAGAGTACGAGATATATGTCTTCGTCTGGATGAATTGAGCGAGAGTTTCCGAGTATGCCGAGTAAATATTACTGAGGGGAGAAATGTGGACGGCCAGATTCATCATAACCGACTACTGAAATATCTCGAGTGGAAGAGCGACAGCGAAACGGGGTGAAGGGGAGGGGGAGGGAGGAACACGATCATTTCAATTCTCATATTGCTTCTTCGAAACTCAGACGGAATCTTTTTTACATTTTCTTCCTAGTATCATAGACTGCTGCTTATGTAAATCATACAGACGCTAGCATTATAGTAGGCACGAGGCTGATGAATGAATTTCTATTTCTTTTTTTTCTTATGGCTAGACAAACTACTCACGGAATAATCTGACGACGTGCGATATCGCGTAGACGTCACTCTTACCTGCAACATCGAAAAAATACCAGAACCGTTCAGATTCGATGATGAAATTCAGGGAAATTCATCAGAAAGATGATGTTTTGATTTTCCGGTAAAAGATATTCCGAGCTCGATCATTTTCGTTTCGTCGAAAAATTATCGTTTCAGGGAAAGAAATGGGGAGTAACATTGAGATTCGGGCAGTCCTTACTGCGCAAAATGTAATATTTCAAAAAAGAAGAAGCAATTTCGAACAAACAAAAAATAATAATGAACATTAGAACTTAATGAATTGACTCTCTGTATTGTGTACGGCTACGATTTACATCTTCAAACTCGCGATTGTCGCTAATGGATATAGTTAAATATAATGTAGAATAAATAATATGAGAGGGAGACGTACGGATAGAGAGTTTTGGAGAGTTAGAAAAAACGCTTACCCTTTGATTGCCATTTAAATTGAAATCCGATATGGAAAAGGTGTCGACGATAGAGTCGAAGCGCACGAGTTTCTTCGTATGATGAGGCTTTTTGCTTCGTGCACAAATGGAGCACATGGCTGGACTCGCTGATATAATAGGGGGCATATCGGAACTCTTATCACCGGAAACTCACGATACACTTATTCACTTCGCGACTAATAATATTTTCAAGACGCCATGTAGATAATTTATTTATTTTTATTAAAAATGTTGCTCTCTCGTTAGCGAGCGACTAATTTGTAGACATATTTTTATATAATATTGATCTAACGAATTCATTGAGGTTAATTATTTGTTTAGTACTTGAGCGCACGTAAGGCTGTTTTATTGTCGCGTTACAATGTTCCACATAATTTTTATTATTTTTATATTTTTATCACTGAATCATGTTCAAGTAGATTGACTCATTTTCGTAATAAAAAAATGATTTTGTACCGATGAAGAATGTCCATCGGAAGGGACAATCGCGACATCTCATTTGCGAGATTTCTACTGTCGCGAGGGGTTGTTTCCTGCGTCGGTAGAACAGTCTCTGGTTACCGACAATCGAATAATTGTGAAATCGTAGTGATCGACCTAGAGGTCGGCTGTGAAGATTCCCATTAAATTTTCAGAGACTTTGGTTAGGTGTCGAGATAATATGGGGGAACAAAGCTGCGGTTGATAAGCGAGTGAACCTTTTGTCTTGACTGTAAACTGCACTTTTGCTCGACATTAGTCAAGCCATTGGATTTCTGCAATCGACGCGCTGTGAACAATGATAAACTGCTTTTTTAATACTTCCGATCGATGGAACGAGTTTCGACTCTGTCTGGTGAATGATCGACGATCCAAAAGTTGAACCTCGATCAAATAGCTATATTTGGGCCCGAATTTCCACGGAATCGAAACGAGGCTGTCAATGCAGCTGTTGTGAAATTTGGCAAATGGGACTACAGGCGACAGATGGCGATCGAAACGCTGGATTATTCCACCACGTGGCTTGACAGAGGGCGTTTATTCAAATTTCAATTCATTTCTCGTTGCTTCGATGCATTTACATGCAGAAGTTTATCAACTTGCTCGGCTTCTAATTAATTTTCATTATCGGCTCGCCTGCACCGGTTTCCACGCAACGATTGTTTATTGTGCCCGATCGCGCAATATCCGATGTAAGCGAGCTTTCGTGTTTTTCTTCAGCCTCCGACAAGTAGTAATTGTTGTCGTAATGAGTATACACGCACAATTTGAAAGCCTCCGTACCCATTAGCCTACTTCGGGCTGGCATCGATATTATCTCGACTGTATTACCGACTGCCTATGTATACCTTTTTAATTGGCATTATTAACGATTCACTGAACTCTATGACGATTGTCGCTAATTCTACGAGCTGACTTAACACCCTTGATCCCATTGATATCGAGCTCGTTGCATTCGGTCGCTAATTACGTTGCGAAAAGTCTAACGAACCCAAAAGAATCATAATATCTACTTGGGAATATATGAGCGTTGCGAGTTATACGAAGGACGAAACTGCAAAATTCGAATCATCACATTGCCAAAGATAAAATGAATCGTCGATTAAAAAAAAAGCTTCTCGAGGAAAAGTAAAATGAGGTGAGAAATCTCTCGAAAAATGTCCAACACTTTTCTCATGAGGATCACGACATCGAGCGTACGAATTGCACATGGACGTTTTGCCAAGATTTCTTGGCAAAGGTTCATCCAGGTCACGTGATATAAAACTCGGGACAAAACAGATCGCGTTGTCCATGATAACGGCCAGTTGTTTTGGCGCACGTGGTGAATCGCGATGAGTGTTTGGGTGCTGATGTGGTCTAGGATGTGCCAAAAGTAATTTTCAAATTGAGCGGGGATATTCGCCTCGAGGGTGGAAGTGGCAGGACGATGGTGGTCGCGTCGACAAGTTCGCACGTTTCTGGGCTAAATTTTATCCTTCTCTCCCACCCCTTTTTCGATCCTGGTCTGTATAGCCACGAGCTTTTGCTCCCCGGACAACTGCGCCGGTCGATATCGCGCTCGCACGAGACGAGCTTAAACGAGCCGACCCGATTCTCGACGGTCACGAATAATACGTCAGTGCTCTTGAACGTACGCTGTGAGATGGCCGACAATGTCACTCGCTCGCACCAATTTTTCTTCCTCTAAATCGGATTATATCCTTTTGTCGCTTCACGAAACCTTCACGATTGCATGCCCTGCTCGCATGAGCGTTCATTTCATGAGCGTGAACGGGGCCAGAGAACCGAGTGACGGGATCATAGCAAATTCTTCAATTGTTATTTCATTATTTTTCACAATACACGCATTTTTCACGTTCGAAAATTATCAAGTTTCAATAAAAAGCCAAAAAGCTAGAAAAAAAAAATTAATCATCAAGCGATTCAGTTAACAAATTTTCCATATAAATTCACGAAATTCCCGATGGCCTCTGCGATATGATGTTCACCATATGTCAAAACGTTCACGTTTTCAAATAGCTTTTCCGTATATCGTAACGTTAATTATTCGGTTGATCAATGAGGATTTATGAAATTTGCACTTTAACATTAAAACTCGTTGTCCTTTCTTCGTTAAAAGTTTCATAATCATGTTTCCACTTGCGGCACTTCGATCCTGCTGTCAAGCAGGGGCGCACACGTACAACGCGAATCTCGAAAAGTCAAGATCGCGGAAGTGGTCGATGGTAATAGCGTTTTGAATGATTTATTTACTGAGTAAACACGCACGAGAGACCCTGACTGTGAACATCGAATAGTGCTCGAGTTAATACTAAAATTCTCTTCAGCCCATTCTTTCTTTTTGTCCGTCGATATTCACACGCATACACTCTCTGCTCGGCTACCGCGGTGGACTTTTCCATGAGATAGACACACGCGAGAGAATAAAAACAAATAAGCGCTAAAGGAAGAAGAAAAAAGTAGGCGAACACAAATATATTATTTCTTTTTCTCTGAATATTTCATAAAGCCTCAAGTTTTGTCGCGAAATTTCACTTCAAAGTTTTTCACATACGCGCTCCGATATATTACGTTAATATTAATCGGTGGCATGTCACACAACAGCAGAGTCCAAGGACGAAATCACAACTTCGAAATGTTCATGTGTTTCGAAGAGATTAAACGGCTTCCGGAAGTAAATCGTTGGAACGAAACGTCGCAATAGAATTAGATATTTGGTTATTGACAATTAAACTCGAATGTTGGAGGGTGAAGGGTTTTATGGGGAATGTGGCACCCACGTATACTGACCTACGCCACTGAGCGCACTGACGCTCGGCGTACTACAGCCCCGCAACATGGGCAACGACAGTCAGAGAACAAGGGAACTGTATATGCACGTATATCGTCTCTGATTCAGAGTGGAGTAAAAAAGGGGCTCAAGCGCAGACTATTGTGTAGAGCCAGAGAAAAAGCTTTTTTCTCGATAAAAAGTACAAAATGAATGTCCGTTTATGTTGGCATAGGAACGTGGCATTTAAAATGTGTGCTGTGTTGAGAAGGGCGAAAGGGATAAAGAGACAGAAAGAAAAAGGCAAAAAGGCGAGCATGAAGTAACTTCTATGCCCATATCGTTTTGAAACCGACAAATTATGGAATAGCCTGAGTAAACTAGAAGGCGATGGATGAAGATAGTTTAAGGTCTCAGCCAGGGAAGGAAAAGTAGGAGCGAAAGCGAGGCGCACTGCCCTGCCATCTCGTGCGAACTACACACAACTCGCCGGAGCCTCAGACGCCGGGTCTCGGTCTCTGGTAGGGGTGGAAAGAGGAAAGAGAAAAGGGAGAATGAGAGAGAGAGAGAGAGAGAAACATAGTGGACGAGTAGCGCAGTAGAGTCTCTCACCCTTTCTCCTTCAACCCCTTTCATCAATCGGACGAAAAGCACCGAAGGGATTCACTAAACGATATAATCTTCACATACATTTTGTGTGTCACACAAGCGACATAAATATTTCGCTGCTCATTGTTCTCATTACTTTGGAAAAAAGGCATTCGACATTCTTGTGGAAAATTCGTTTTCTGCAATTTTTAAAACAAAATTGTCCATCAACTTGTATTTTGCTAGCTTCGCACGTTCCCTATCGGATCTGACAGCGAGTCACGCAACGATATCAAATTTTTCGATTGGCAGTGACATACCCTTTTATTCGATCGAACAAGTTATGAAATATGTCGTTTGTGCATACAAGTCCAATGTCGTTATTCAAGTGAAACCATTCCGTCTAGTTATTCTTTTGTGATTTATATAAAAAAGCATTTTTTCAATACCGTATGGAAATGTTTGATTAAAAATCATTAATATCGTCCCACTTAATTGAAGCAAATTGAAAATCTTTGTGAACAAAAAATTCTCTGTGCACGTACGCGAAAGAAAATTATAAAACGGTGGAATCGAAATCTTTTACGTGTGTCGTTTTTAACGTATGGTTTTCCGTTTGATTCATAAAAACTTTGGCAATCCTGTACAGCAAAAGTAGATGGAAATAAAAAATGATTGAACAATTTGGTTTAACGAAAGTAACGAAAGATTCTTTTACTGTTGGTCATTAAATCGCTATTTTACTCGAGAGCGACTCGAGTCTTGTGGTTGAAAAATACCCGAGCTTTGGGTCCACTCAACAGTGAATCTTCGCCAAGGCTAAAGAAAGAAAATATAAAGAGCTCGAGGATGGAGGAATAAGACAAATAAGTGCAGGATCAAAGCAACGAGAACATAAAAATTCAGTACAAACGGATGAAACAAAGTGCACGCTTTTAGTGATTCCCGGATATAAAGCAATCCATCACAATGCAATTCAAATTAATTTGCATTGCCAGCTCATAAAAGTAAATTCGTAAATTCAACCGACTCAATTGAAGCATAAACACGATGGAGCGTACCGTTTATTCGAGAAGTTGTTTATTTAGTGCAATTTAATCGTGTCTCATCCTCGAAGGAATCTCTTTTTCTTCGAATTATTTGGCACGCGTCGATTTGGACTGACTCATGAATTCCTAACTCATTTTTTCAAGAGTTAATTGTGTCGATTTATTTTTCAAATAATATTTTAAGAGACTTCTCAATCGTCAGAGTGCTCCCGTCGGATATTGTCATAGATGACATCCTCGGTCATGAAGCAGCCACAGGCCTGACGGGAAGGCCGAGAAAAAGCAAAAAAAAAAAAGGGCAAGAACAAAGCTTCGAGCGTCACGGGACTTTAATTAAAAGCCCCGAAGCTGCGAGACAGAAACAATGTAGCGTTCTATCTCGTCACACTTGACAGTTTCGCCACTGATATTGGACACTATGAACGTTTCTCTGTTCAAACATGAGCAAAGAGTCCCACAGTCGTGTGGCCCGCGTGCAATGTTTACATCACATGCAAATTGCGCCACAAAGTCCAACAGAACGTTTCATACAAAAACGTATCATGTTTTGTCTCTCTTTCGGTACACACGAGTGAAGCTCTCCCGATACCATTATTTTTCTCTCTCCAGCCCCTCAACTTTTAGGTAGCAAAACCTGGCTTTTTTATTCTAATGGAGTATTTGCTGAAAGAGCAAAATCTGTGATTGATATACAACAGACTACACTGTCGATGCGTTTGCTTTGTTTTTTCATCATGTATTTTTTCATTTGCGCATTCCTTTGTGTCTCGATGACTGAATCCTGAGCTTGAAGTATCTACGCTTTGAATTCGAGGGGATACAAATTTTCATTGTAAACGCCTCCGAAATTCAAATAATAAAATCGAAAAATTAATATTTCCAAAATGAATATTTTAAATTAATATTTAACCGATAGCAATAAATGTTCGAAAAAGTAATAATAATAATTATGACGAATCGTCGGTATTTTATTCTTGCGAGCAACTTAAAAAGTTGTCAAAGCCACACCCTGAACGCATAAAACGATAATTAATTGATTTGAATTGATATTTATAAATTATTCAATTTATTCGGAGAACAATTGAATTCGTAAAAAAATTCTTCCCCTCATCGCATTTCCCTGATTCTGCATTCCGAGGCCTCAACGCAGGCCATTCGTGGTTCAATTATTCAAAACACGTTTACGCGAGTGTGAGGATTTCGTTGATCAACTCGTTCGAGTGGTCGAGTTAAGAAGAAATATACGCGATGACACGTAACCTATTTGCGACAAAAGCCGTCGGACAACCCCGACTATTTTGAAGTAGATTGATCCTCGTGTCTTGGAAATGGTCGCATATTCTACTTGGAGCATATAATCGCAGTTTTTATGTTACGTACCAGCTCGGATAATGTGTTCGTCATTTGTGATCCTGTTTGTTTACAGTTTCCAAGGCTTCTGGCT
Source organism: Campopleginae sp. 14b (assembly GCA_030522525.1). Classification (NCBI taxonomy): domain Eukaryota; kingdom Metazoa; phylum Arthropoda; class Insecta; order Hymenoptera; family Ichneumonidae; species Campopleginae sp. 14b. The sequence goes on along the minus strand of JAPYYS010000639.1, from coordinate 18,544 downwards.
AAGTTCTTTTCGAACATATGGGCAGACGTTGCCTGTGTTTACAAGAACTTTATCAAATACTTTCCATGATCTTCTCCTCTCGATCGGGATTATTTATCATTCGAGCTTGATTGATACGAACGGAACGTTAGTCGCGAATATAATAAAAAAGTACTTGACTCTGTATTTTACAAATTGTAATCTGTCTCGCCATGAGAAGAGATTTATCCATGAAACGTAGTCTCAATAAGTTCTACTCCTCAACACAAATGGTTTTTTCTCAGGCCAAGCTCAAGCGGATCCAAGTGGCTCGATTTCATCCTGGTGGATGCGATAAAATACAGTTTGACGTACGAGAAGGTTCTTAACTAGGTCGAGTCCCGGATAAAACGCTAAAAACGACGTTCTGATATGGTTGGGCACGTTCGATTGTTCTCAAGCCTCGTCGTGCTCCCATCTCTCGCTCTCTCTCTCTCTCTCCCTCTTTCTTTCCGCTTTTCTTTTGTTCAGAATCTCTTCACAGAACCCTAAGTCTCTTTTGCAACGCGACTTGACCTCGAATCCTTTTGTTTCCTTTCGATATTTCCATAAAACATGACAAAGTTGTATCAGTAATGAAGGACATGGTTGAGAAGCAAAAAAGTACGTTAGATTCGTTCTCTTTTTTTGTTTCGACAAACAACACGAAGAGACCGCAAGAGTGAAAAAGTAACGACTCGACGATACGATGCCTCCTAAGAAGACGAGCAAACTTCCATGGCTAGAATTCGAAACGAATGGCTCGGTGCAATAAATAAAGACTCGGGTAGTAATAAATTTCTCGGGATATTCGTGTTCCAGTCCAATATTGTACGCTTCGAATTGGCCTGAGGCGTGAAAAATGACTTGACACAAGTTGCGCCAACAGAAATAAAGGAGCTTCGGAATGAATGATTCACCCGCTATCGAGAAAGCAACACGAAATGTCACGTTCTTAATATATTTACTGAAATTTCGGAGAAACTATAAGACGATATGTCATCAATAAATTCGATCAATCATTAACACTAGACAGGTTAATTTTTGACGAACTCAATTTCCGGTTTTGAAAGCACCAAGACCATGTCGAATGGTCCATTAAAAATGCAGTCTCAAATGCGGAGCAATAGTAAGCTCCAGAAAAAGTTTCAAGGTTCTCCACCATTGTTGTTCGTCGAATGCACACGTGTAGAACGCAATTCATACGTTTTAAATCGTTGAGCTACAAGAGTCATGCTCGGGCTTGAAAGCAACATTTGTTCGGGTACAAGCGATTGTACACGTTCTTAACGCTCTTGGCTCTCGTATCGCGAATCGTAAAAATCTTCAACGGCGACATTCGTGTGCATTTTATGTCGCAGGCTATTACATCAGCTCAAGTGTTTTGCAATACTGTATAATAAAAGTTTACGAGTATCGAATTGAGCGTGGAAATGTTACAATTGACTTTTTAGATTTGGTAAATGGGCCGAGGAAAGCTCGTATAGGAGGATTACATCTGATCGCGCAGACGTTGAAATCCTACGAGTAGATCAAGTCAACGTTTGGTCAGCCACACTTGAATCAAAAGATTGTCTCTTCGACATCGCCATTTCTTTTCCTCCTTTTAGATCTCCGGCCGCGGGAAACCATCGAAAAAATTCCATTATTGTAACAAAATAATTCCGGAAGTTTGAAAATTTCGTCTTTTAAAATGTTTCATCAAAATTGTAATTAATCTCATAAAATTCTTTGTTAATTGTGTCGATTTGATGCTATTTGTTGATAATTGTGGGATCGATATTCGGAAAATTATTTCCCAGCGTTGGAGCAAATTTGGGCATTTTTCGAAACTTTATAGACGTTCGTAAAAGAGAATTAAGTCGGTAAAGTGATCATGAAAATTGCACTGAAAATAAGGAGAGCATGAAATTTATAGTCGTCATCAAAGCAGACGTTATTTTTCCGTAATGTGACATTTATCGGGAATTTATCTAAATGGCATCGAAGATTATAACAAGAGGACGCAAGGATTTACAAAAATTTCATATTAGCGGTGCATAACCGAGAGCTATCCTTATTTCCAGGAAATAGTGTGTCGAGAGTCTTTCTGTCTCTCGAGAAAACTTTGCACCGCTCTGTTGGGCAATAAGAACTTTTTTTCTTTGGTTTTTTGGTACGATGTGGCAGAGTGTGCGTCACTGTAACAATCACTTTGACCCAGTTGTGGTCAAGCACTACAATGAAACATTGCGACTGAGCTGAGAGTTCGGAGAATATTAAGGAAACGAGCGCGAAGCTGCGAAGTTTCGGTCCTCGTTCATTACGCTCAAGCCGGATTTGTTAGGAAAGTCGGAACGTTCAATGTCACACGATTCCTTTTTTCCCGTTCAACAATTTTTATCGATCATTGTTTAAAATTCTACTTCTGTAAATTATCGTATGCAAAAAAAAAATGTGATTACGAATCAATCGACGAACCACTGAATTAGTCACTTTTTTTTACTTCACGCAACCGTATAAAATGCTTTTCCGCTACAAACTTGTACAACACTGACGACCAGTTGCAAGGATCCGAGCAAACTGTTTATCCACGTGTTACGCTTAAGCCTCGACCGATGCTTGAGCTTTCGCGCTTACCCTCACAAGTGACGAGTGTGCTGCCACTTAATGAGAAATTTCGTAAGCCAGAAATCGATCTACTCCTTTTAGTTGTTGTCAACGATATAAAACGGAGATGAAACTTTCTTGTCTCTATCGTTGCGTCGTGATGAACAATTTAATCAATTTTTCATACGTCAGTGATTTTATGGCCAAAACGTAATTTTTTCTAACGAATTTATAGTTAACGGGAGTTAACGGAGCCATATTTAGAAAAGATTGAAGTTTCCAGGGTTGAATCTTGTGTTTGAGTATTTATTGACAAAGAAGTAACAAGCATCCCCGAGTCTCAACGAAATTTTGATGGAGAAGAGTTTGACATCGTGAGATATCGATAGCGGATATCGATAGGCAAGCCTGGATTCTTTGTCGTGTGGCGCTTTTCCCTTCGCGTGGTTTGTCTACCAACGGGAGCTGAACCCAATGGTCGGTAATGCCGGTGTCTCTCGCAGATGCAAAGCTTCCGTAGAAATTCATAGTATCGGCGAAGAGTAAATTCGCGAAGGGAGAAATTTTTCTCGGGGCTTTTTATCGACGAGTTGGTTAATTCGGAGCCGGGGAGTTGGTCAATTAATGAAACAGATGGCGATGGAAAAAAAGGTTAGTGCGCGTGCGTTGAGAAATGTTAGTTCACATTGACCCGATGAAGCAAAGGGCGCAAGTGGGCAAACATTTCTTTAACGTTCGATATGACGATCGGGATATGGGAATCAATAATAAATTTTTATTTTCTGACAAGCTCACCTTATTCAATGATTCATGATTCGCGAGGATGTGCTGCGCTCCTTCAGGATGAAGAATCCTCTCGACTGAATTTGGTCTGGAAACACCATCCAGATGAACAGTTTCTTTGATCAGTGGAGGCGAGGGTGGAGGTGGCACGTGTTCTTCGACTCCTGCGTTGCTGTATCTCGTTTTCTGTAATTCAGAGCACATCGCGACACTGCTGATTGAAATGCGTTTGTAAATGGATGAAATGACGGACGTGAACGGAAAGATAAAAAATTGACTGACGTGTGAAGTTTTTTTTATCATAAAGATAGAAAAAACCTTTGACTGGTGTCCAGCATTGAGAGAAAATTTCGACTGCAAATTGAGGAAAATCATTTTCGACCCATTCGTGTATAGAAGCTAGAGCCGATGCTATAACGGCTGCAAATAAGCGTCTTGGTCTTTGTCCATCACGCGAACGACTGACGTCCGATGCAGGCAACGCAAAGACTGCATGATCGACCGTATTAACAGGTGGTCACTGGCATTAACGGGGGTTGTTGATATCGTGTCGTCAACACAATTATACGTGACGGAGCGCATGCATGAAAGAGTAAGACTCACAGAGAAGGGAGAGGAGATTTGAAGATCACGCAGAGTGGTATTTGGAGGAATAGGCGAGAAGGCATTCCGGAGTGTACGATATAATCGCATAAAATCCTGGATTTGTCGGACCCTTGAGAGGCTTCCATGATACTGAAACTCAGTTGACAATGCGGTCAACCCGTATATAGTTATGCAGGGATCAACCGTTCGATCGCCTCTAAGAGCTTTCCGCGTCTGCTAACCACACACGCGCGTGCCAACACACGAACGTATTTAAAAAAAAAATATTAAATATTATAAACGACAATTGCGTAGTGCCTTTGTTTCCGTTTTTATTTCCGAAGCTTTCTCAACAATTGCGTCCGAGACGTGACGAATCGGTTGATTACACCACATCGTAAGATATAAGTTTACATTTAAGCCGGAGAGTGTAATAGCGGCGTTCATAGGTTTCACCATCAGGTGCTCCGGTGATTATTTCCTCCTCTGCAGAGATTACGTACCTTCGTTTTAATACAATTTCGATACGCTGGGAGCAATTAAACAGAGCTTTACGAATAAAGCCTTCGAATATATATGCCGAATCAGCGAGCTTTCCAAGGGCATGCAAGAAATTAGTGAAAAGTTTCTCAATAGCTTATCATTAACGCGCGGAAGAACTAGTTTTCAACTCCGCCAGCTGATGTTCTTACTCGTAACGTCAGAACTCCGACGAAGCTTTCCATCTGATCCAGAATATCCAAGAATATCAGTGCGTTGTCGTGGTCAAGAGAACCAACGATCCTTTCCAAAACACATGTTGGTCTCCCGTCATTAACCCATTGAAAATCATCAAAATCACCGCCAGCTTAGAGTTTTAATTACATGCGGAAGTTATCGCGACTTCGAGCTATAACACCGCCAAAACAAGCTCATGCAGATCGACTTTGTAGCTGCGATCGAGAAGCGACGAGAAAACCGGGGAATCCAAGTATATTTTTTATTTCAAGCACAGTTGCTTTAAGAAAGCAGGAGAATAAAGAGAACCAAGTGAAAACAGAGAGCCAATTTCATCTTTTTTTGCAATTGAACGCAAAAAACGCTGATTCTCATTGAAGAATTGCAGAAGCGAAATCCATTTAATTTGGAATTCGAAAACAAGCAAAAGTCTCTTGGGAAATCATGACAAATTCGATACCGAATACAGTTTTTTTTTTGTACGAACATCCATACGTATTCAAATGTTTGTGTACGAATGAATCCGTGTGTGTGTGTGTGTGTGTGTGTGTGTGTGTGTGAATACACGAATGTGCGTTTGAGCTATCGCAGTGTTTATACGTACTCGAGTTGTATAATCCAGGAGTATACCGTTCGACTCTGCTGAAGTTTATTTCGAAAACTCATCAACGCCTTTCAAACACACGAGGAGGTTTTCTATATTTCAACTTTATCCAAAAATAAAAAACGAAGAATTTGGAGAGCGAGGTTCGTGGAAGGACGATAAAAAATTTATATTGTGGCAGTTTCAATTTTTTAATGATCGTATGAATAATTCGAGCAATGCCGGAAAAGAAAAAAGCTGCACTGAAAACTCACACTCTTCCAGCAACAACAGTCGTAAAAATGCTGCTGCTCGTGGTCATTATGAAGATCGTGGCAATAATCATTTTTACGGTAAATATCGTGATTATTTTTCCGGATAAATGATCGTCCAGTAATGATGGAGGTAAAACCACCGATGGGATTAGCAGAACGTTTGCATCTCCTGCGTTCCCGGATTTTCATCGGTACAGCGTTCACGTAGTCGCTGAATCGACGTCGAGAGTGACGAACTATAGACACCCAATCGATCATTTCGCGCCGAGACAATGATTAACTTCCGACGTATGTATACAGTCGGCGCAACGCGTGTGGTAATATCCGGTTGTCGTTGTTATTCAGAGTTTGACACTGCACATTGAACAGACGACTGCGAATGAAATATCTATAAGTGTAGTAGCTCGTCCAAAACTTGATATTCGGTGAATCGCGTGGCTCACGCGCCGATAGGAATTATGAATTATTTTTCGAATTATTTTTCAATACTGAAAAGTAACGTAGACAACCAAACTGCTTGTTTTTGTTGTTTTTGTTTTGTTTAGTTTTTTGTCGACATATTTTCACTCCACGACTTATACGTAAAAACTTGGCATCACACGAGACCTTAGCACGTGAGCTTTTCAGTTCTTTCTATCTCTCACTAAAATGCTCTACGACGATCGAGCCTACCCTTTTCCTTCTCGGGTGTCTTTTCTCTGGCGGCTATCCGGTATGCCCCTTCAAACAGCCCGCGGAAGTGTTGTCTATTGTTGCAGAGTTGCTGAATGCGAAAGAACGAATGTGGGTTAGCACCAGATATGCGATTTCTTATGACGCCAGGAGAGGATCCAAGAAAGAAAGAAAGAACGAGAGGAGTCGAGTGGTTGATGACTTGTCACACAGAGTCGCTACTTTCGATGCTGTCGAGTCAACACACCACTGTAATTCTGGTTTGTGTTCGTCTTCTTTGACCGATAAATGGTATCGATTTTATCACGGTCACGACTCTTCCCGAATAAATCACAACAATGACAAGTTTCTGCCAAAGAAATGTTTTATCGTAGTAGACTTAGAACAAACACTTCATAATTAATAAATATTGCACGGATTTTTTTGCTTTTCAGGTCCCCTCGGCCGACGGTTATTAGTTGATCGCGTACGAGGTTTAATTAATAAACTTAATCCATGCTGCAGCTATCGGCGAAAGTGATACTGATCCGAATGCTCTATTTAATCAACGGAGCAGTGCGAACATATTTCCCAAAGATTCATAACACTCTGGAGACTGCTGTCGTTTTCTCAGTCGCTCAAACATCCGACGGTTTCAGAGCACCGAGATCCAAGGTCTTTTCCTCTCTCGCTCTCCCTTTCTCTCATTCTGTGTTTCTACAGGAAACGCAAAAGCTTCCAGACCAGGCGTGGATCCAAATGAGCTACCGAGCAACTGATCCCAATACAGCAAACTGACATCATTAGATCCCTCTCCCTGCCTCTCCTTGCCTCTCATGCTCCGATGCTCTTTTACATTTTTCTCGACAGCCACGAACATTTTTCCAGGAGCCTCCATTTTCTAATTCGGGACCGAAGTAGAGAGACGAACTGTGGTTACACCCCACGAATAACTAAGAACAATTTTGTGGCGCCTCATGGATCATGGGACATGGAAATATTTTGATTTTCAATGCTTTCTTTTCTGGGAGAATAAAACGTTGGAAAAATTTCAACTGTCTCGCGTAGCCGAATAATTTATTACTATCAATTGCATCTCAATCGTTATTGCGCCACGTGAAATTTTTGTATTTTTGAAACAGCTCAAATCTATCATTTATATTAATGTTCGGACTATCTGCTGAAATTATTCGAGAATCATTGGACAGTACGGTAGGATGAAATAATTTCCGATCACCTGTTAATTGCGTTTATGGCATCGTGATAAATTGGATTTGGAACTCCTATAGTTGAATCGTACATGACATTATCATGTTTGAAATATTTTGCCACGTGTGCGTGATTGCGCATTACTGATTAGCCTCATTAGCCTCATTTGCTGTGATATATTATCCGTTCGCTTTCCACGTCATATAGAAAATTCGAATCTGGCAGAGCTTGGAGCTCCACGAGACCCATACATAAAAGTCATATATCCCGCGAGATTTCAGCCTCAATATCATATCGAAATTTACCATGCAATATGTCCGTCTACAACCAAAATCATTTTCATGAAATGCACCGGGAGCCAGGTGCATATTAATCATTTCATTTTTTAAATCTATCTCATGAAATATCCATATTTCGTTTCCATCAGAAATTTAATGAAGAGAAAATTCCTCCCGACTATGAAAGGCCATTCGAAAGAATGGAGAACAATTACGATAATTGCGGAATTCACTGCACGGATCGATTTTTTCGGCAAATTATAATTGCAGTTTCGATTGAACTTTGGAATATATTTTATGAGGAGTTTCATGCAGTCGCACTGACAAAAGGATAAAAAACCGCGGACAGGGAATGGGACGGGAGGAATGAAAAATGTTGAAAAAGCAAAAAACAAAGAATACCGATTGAGGCGGACTCTGGAAGAAGAAAAAATGAGAACGACGTGAAGAAATGGCGAGATCTTTGCGCATTCCGAGCGTGTCGGAAGAGCACAAGGAAATATTGTGCACCTCGTTTTATTCTTCTGTCCCATTTTTTTTTCTTTTCTCTTCACAGCTGATTGTTTTTATTCCTTTATTCTTTTACCACCGCTTTCCTCTTGGTTTTGCTTTCTTTCATCATTCTATGATCCCGCAAGCACAAGTGCAAAATAAAAGAAATCAAGGAGAAGGGAAATGGGAGATGTGAAAGAGAACGAGAAAAAAGGCAGTTGGTTGAAAAGCTGCCTTCATTTCTGGTTTTGACGCGACCAAAATTGGCTTCTGTGAGTGCCCTCGGTGCCGGGGCCACGTCATCTCGAGGGTGGGGAGCATAGAGCACCTTGATCCTCCCTCGAGCAGCAGATGACGTGTTGATATCGACATTATTCGCATCTTCGTCATGATAACGCATTAGAACTTGTAATACGAACAATTTCCCAGATTTCCTGCTCTCAATGAATCCCTTCCACACAATGCGAATATCACACTGAATCAAAGTTTTCGGAAATACAATTTTTTGCATTTCCATTAGTTTCTCGAAAAAGAGAAAAAAACATTTTCCATTATGCTGCAAATTAAAAAGCGGAAGACGAATCCGATGTGAAGGTGTTACTTTTATTTTCCCTCGAGTTAATTATGTCCTTCAGCGAGTCGTTTTGCGAAACTGGTACCCAGTTTCGTCTTTACTTACATGCAGTCAGAGTTTTTCACCCCCTCGTGCACTCTCTTTACTACCTGATTGTATCTTCTTTCACCCAATGGATAAGTTACCGACGCAAATGTATTTTTGATACCGCGTTCTGCCGAAACGTGGAGCGGCAAAGAAGCTTCATTTCCCTAGGGACCTAACATTTTATCGTAAGCCTGTGGAGTATCGAGTCGGTAAATGAGAAACTTCGAAGGCGAACATTTCCAGCGGAATATAACTTTGGGCGATGCTTGATTCAGCGCAGAAGGTTATCCATCTTGGAATTTTTTATTGCAGCGAAAATCGCAGATTCTCGCGTCAATATTCATTGAATACAATTTAAAATAATGTGATGAATGAGCACAGCGTCAGTGCCAGCGACCGCGAAACCTTTATGAATTTTCGAAACGAATATTAAACGAAATTTAGTAATGGATGAGGCTTGAAATTGCGCGTTTTTATGATCGATCGTATTTCTTGCGCTCTGTTACACCAATGCATCGTCTTGCTGATGTTTGTTATGGAAGAAGAATGGACGAGGCCCGAGTATTCGATCAATTATTGGCGAGGCATATACAATCCATCATTTGCTTTTTTATATTCAGAGGTGAGGGAGCGTTGATTCGTCGTAAAGTTGGTAAATAGGATTTGCAATAATAATGATTCTTCCGGATAAAACAAACCTTGAAAATCGATTAGAAAAAACTTTGCCGAAGAATAAAACAATGTGAACAGAATGGAGAGAATGAACGTTTTTTCTTCGCAGGCTCCGTTATGAAATGAAAGCGCGTTCAAGTTAACTGGAACGAGAAGCTATTAACACTTGCATAAAATTTTCATGGATTGCATAAAAAACGGTTCGATATTGAGCCGAGATATGCAGATTCAAAAAGGTCTGCTGGTGAGTATAATTCACGAGAGAAATCTAAAGATTGGTTATCGGCTAATAAAATAAGATTTTAAACGAGAAGAAACGGCGTTCCATTATGCGGGCACTTACGAGAATTCGAGGAAGCACCATTCAATCAGCCGACTATACGTGTTCCGAGCGATATTAAATATTCGATGCTGCGTGTCCCGTCAATATAACCAATTCATCCGTCGAATATTATCAGCAGAAATTAGCATTTAAATTACAAACCTGATTGTGATCATTGTGTATGGGGTCATCAGGACTGGCCGATCTGCGACCATAAATGTTCAACAGAGTCTGGGTCAACGGAAAGGCGGAAGCTGGACCTCCCTGGAAATAAGGATCAAACAAAATGAGAAAAAAATGTAATCCTCATACACTGTAAATCATATATTCGGCATGTAAAAAAAGGAGAGTCACGTGAACCCTCGTCATTCGAACATTGTGCGTGAAGACCGATTTTTGTCGCTACCAATATTATTGTTATTGTTTTTGCTGAGCGATAAAAATTTGACGCGTTCAGCATTTTTCTACACTGTATGTCGTTCATCTTGTCGTCTGGAAGGCTATGACGTAAAAAAAACGTTTATTGGCGTGTCACTGTGACATCAGTAGGGACGACGATCATTCGGGCCCGGCGATAAAACATCATCTGTCCCGCTAACTTCACTTAATCAGAGTGTCTATATGAATATATAATGTCGTTGATAAATACACATTCGTATCGCTCATACGACTCGACGAGAGGAAAGAGAAATAGAAAATACAAATATTTATCGTCATAAACGTGGAGTTCCAACGATTATCGTATTTCATTTGGCACACTGACATGCGCTACATACGAGCGTTGACAGTGGGCAAAAAAAAAGTATTACTGGCGGTCATGCTCAGGATGATTTATTATATGTTACAGCGAGAGATAATTCATCTCGTTTTGTCTCTCGCACACACACACGTACACCTTCACACGGGTTTTGGATTCATAGGTGTGCATATTGCGTCAGTATAGTTCGGGATTTTTGGTTCCGTGTCACTAACTGTGAGACATTAGTCGTGGCTTTTAGCGAGAAAGAAAATTGGACTTGACGTTAGTGTATAACTGAAAATATGCATCGGTGTGGCCCAGCATCTCCTTTTTTTTTTATTATGACACATCAGCTGCGAGTGGTTATTAACTTTTTGTTAGGGAAAAGCAAAAATGCAACATTTGGCTGATGTATAAGCCCACGCTGAGCATTGTAATTGAAGGGTATTCGGGAGGATCGGGTGTAAGCCCTTGGAGGAATTGTGGCTATCCCTGGGAGAAAGCACGGGATTCAAGAAAGCGAAGGAGACGGAGAGAAAGTGAGAGAAGGAGAGAGAGAGAGAGAGAGAGAGACGGAGTAACCAGCTGGAGTGAGACCGAATAGGGGATTCCGACGAGTTACACAAGCTTCTGTATCTCTCTTTCTCTCTCTCTCTCTCTCTCTCCCGGTCTGCTTCTCCGTTCGTCGTACAGCGAAGTGTCAGCGAGTAGTAATGATCGCAGCTACATGGTATACCAGCTGGATAGGAGAGGGATATTCTAATTTACTTTTCTAACGATTATACCCTGAAGAGTTCGCATCGTGCCACCGTCGTCTCCCCTGTCTCTCACTCACTCTCACTCTCTTTTACGAGAACCTCTTAAAATTTCATTTTACGCCTCGGGAGTCTATATCATTGCTATGTCTACCGAGTATAGTACACGTTATATATATTATATAAACGACGCGGACTCGTTCTTCATTACGAACGCAATATCTTACACCGGCACGCAGGTTCTCTCCTACACCCAGAATCTTACTACGTCTGTTATATACTCAAAATGAAATGCAATAAGAGAAAGGTGGTAGAAGGGTGGAAAAAATGGAGGAAAACGATATGCTTTCACGGGAAAGAGGGAGGTAAGTGTTTGGAAGCTCTTCCAACTCCATTTTGCATCATCTTTTGCTAGCACCCCCTTTCCCCACGACGCTTTTTCCCGTCTGTTCATTCGTTCAATGTGCTACAGCAATTTATGTCTTCATCTCTCGCCGAGGGAATCTTCCAAGCAGGAGGGATTAGGTGAAATGACAAGAGACATCGTGACAGGAGACGAACGACGAAAGAAACCCGCGAGGAAGACGTCGGTTTGTCTTGGCGTAGTCTCTAGTGAGATTTCGAATAACTATCGCCCTGGAGAGCGAATCAAATGAAATCCGACGTGATGCACACGTTCGTTCGATAAGCTCTGCACGTTCTCGCCGATGCCAATTCCGACCATCGTCTCCATCTCTTTTTATTCACTCGGGTACAAATCCCTTCGAACTTATACATGTATACATGCTTACCGACCCACAATCTATGTCCTATACGTCCTTTTGCATACACCGATGATGCAGAGTTGGAAGAATTATGGGACGAGGCATTTTACAATGAAAAATTCGCTAAGAGGCGAGCTCCCACCGAGTACCCAAAGAACGATGTCTGGTATAAGGTACGTGAGCTTTTTCGTGAGTTTGCGGTAGTCATCGAAAAAATAAGGAGGGAGAACAGAGTGAGGAAAAAGAAGAAAAGACCAGCGGAGTATGGGAGCTCGGAAACCACTTCAACTCGTCTTTACTTGAAGAATTTTTCATTTCTGACTCGGGGAATTCAACTTCCCCTGAGAGCACAGGATAAAAAAGAAAAATGTAAATGATCGCGTATATAGTAGTATTACTGACGAGGAAAACTTTGGGAAATATTATTTTTCCAAGGCGCGAGCGCTTTATACACGGAGAAGCTTGAATTTGCTTGGTAGAATTAAACCACTATTTTTTACCTCGTACCAGAATTCATCCTTTTCATCATGCTTCATTTGATGGTTTACCAAACCGATAATATTGTCGATTGAGTTATATTTTCTCTATATTTAGCACCGGGAAATTAAATTATATGAAGCAAATATGCATGGCTCAAAATAATCATATTCGAAATAGAGATTGATGTTCACAAATATACGGAATCTTTCATAAAATATGCGTGGGATAATATGTCAGTAGATTTCCATTAGAATGCGCCTCACAAATTCAAATAACAACAAATGAATTTCTATATCAATTCACTTGCTGCATTTTATTTCGTTTTCTTCATTGCCTAACAAGAGTTATTAAATGTACAACTCTCCTCATGTGACGTCGAGACCATCAGACGAACAAAAATAGTCACGTATTTGCTGACTAGTTCTCCAGGAACAAAAGTGTCGAGCAATCAATCGTTTTAGCCACTCGCTGCATACTCTCTTTCTCACCCACTCCACTATTCGCTCCATTGTAATCCTTTTCACTATCGAGAGCTGTACACTTTAAAGTGAAAATTCCTCTTTCAAGTGCTGTTAGTACGAGAGTATAGCCGTAAGAGGAGAGACAAAAGGGCGGTAAATTTGACCGACACAAAATTGAGATGCACGATCGGAATGCATAGAAGCTCTTTTCATGGCAACGTTCACTTTCGGGCTCACCAATACTTTTTTTTTTTTTTTTCGCTACACTGTATCTCTGTTACTCTTGCAATAGCAGATAGCTTGATTGTGTTTTCTCGCTTTTTATTCACCGATCCACTGGGAACGCTCTTTATATTCCATTATTCCATTATTCCGATGGTCTTTGTCGCACTTGTGCGTATATCTCGTCCATCTCGTCTCGATACTCTGTGCATCCTCTACTTTTCTCTGGCGAATTTGCACATGGCCGAATATGCAACGGTCGGAATGCAATATAACAGAAGATTCTGGCACATGCTCAAAATAAACGATCGGGAAATTCACATTTTCATCGAACAATATTTTATTAAAATATGGCGTTTTATCCAACGAGAAAAACCTCCGAAAAAACTGACTGGTAGTTTCAAATTGACGAGCTAATCGTATAGGAATTCACGCCGATACATTTTCACTGCAGTTTCAAACAAAATCCCTCATGAATACTCGAGATGGAATGAAAAATCTGCTGATAATGACAGACTTGCTCTTTTCCCGCGAGATTTTGGCTGACGGCATCCGAATAACCAAATTGTGTAGAGATCGGGCTTGGGTACTTGAAATCTGAACGACATTTTTCGGACAATTTAGATTTTATCTCGGACCATTGGTATATATCCAGGCACTTTAGTTTCGATATATCTAGAGATAGTCTACGAAATATCCGTACAAAGCAGTGTCAGCAGAGCATACAGAGCACACTCGATCGAGCTTTCGATTTCGAAAAGCATTTTCGAGTCTTTCCCCGGCGAAAGTCTCGGTATTTGCGCCTAGCAACGAGTGAGAAGCAGTCTGAGGATAGAGTCGGAATGAAAAAACGTGATTTCTATTCGAGGTAACAAGCAAGCGGGTTGTTATTTGCGTGGTTGGATAAGACAATCGAAAATGCGATCATTGCTTCCCCCTTTCTATGCGCTATCGTATACAACGAGCACGTTCGAGACTCTAATCATAATCCCTCCCGATCTCACGATTTCTGCTCTCGTTCAACGAATACAAAACCAGTCTCAAGAATGTCGATTCGAGAGTTCGTGAAACTCAATTTTGTTTTTCCATTGTTTACCTTCGCCTCCGCGATTTCCCTATCCCGCGCTTGCTTCCTCTCGTTCTCCACTTTTTTTGTACTGATCGGTCAGTTACTTCCATCATCTACTCAATATCGTTTCGTACATTCCTCCTAGCTTCATTTACTTTTCATTTCTTTCCGAATGATAATAAAATTGATCAAAGATCCGAATTTTTAAAGCCACTCCTATTCATCTATTTATTCTCGATAAAATTGCTTCACTTTCAGTGGGATACCACGTCAGTAAATTTATGGGCAAGGCAACAACTATATTCTGGTAGAATTCACACGTCGTACTTCGTTATGTATAGAATCGGGTCTGTCCACAGCCTGAGTTCAGTGAGATCGGCAGAATATATTTCGACACATATATCGCGTGGGAGAGAGACACATCCAGTCTGTGTGTGTATATGCGAGGGATGAGGAGAGAGAGAGAGAGAGAGATGGAGAGTAATAGACAGAGACTTCCGGCGTGCGAGTTTTGCGGTGGCCAGAGCAAGCAGCCCATTCCCTCGGGACTATGATCGTATATTGCGATCGATAACTCGAAAACTGCAGGCGGTGTTAATCCAACCACCACACTATCCTTTGCTGGTAGCAGACTTGGTCCATTCGCACCACCTTCCATACTTGCAAAATAAATACATGTACGGAAAAGTAAAGTTGAACCTTGTTGTTGATGAAAATGAGCTTGCATCGTTCGTGCCTTTCGCGAGCTCGAATTTTCTCCTATCACACAGATTTGCAATCAACGTTCTCTGCAATATTTCACCAAATTGTATTAAAACCATAGTAAGAGCAGCGAATGCATGAGAATGTATGGATCAACATTACACGATTAATGAACTTTCAGTTCAGAAGCATTGAAGTTGGCAAAGGCGAAAAAATTGTTATTCTGTAAAGTCATTCTACATCAAACTTCTCTCAAGCATTGATTGTTCATGTTTCCTTTTCTCCTGAGTGACATACGTTTGAAAAATGAAGCATGTGAACAACTTAGAGAGTTTAAGGTATTTCGGAGGAAAAGTACAGGAGCTGTTGTGTATACACGGTTGTTGTATACACGTGACTGCATCGGTGTTAACGTCCACATAGGAACCAAGATATTGGATATTTTTCCCAGCGGTCAAAATCTATCGCTCTCGAGATGCACGTGATGTCGAAGACAAAAGAAGAAACAAAATCCGGGAAGATCAATTTTGCTAGTCCGTAATAGCAGCAGTTATGAGAAAACGTTGCAGAAAATCTGTTACTGGATCGACCGTGCTTACTCTCGTACAAGAGAAACCCGAAGGGCTTATTCGTGCGGTAACGATACGAGAACAGCGACGCTATAGCCCAGTCCACAATCCTTGGATCGCGAGATTCCCAAGGGAGAATCGGCCAAAGTGACGGTAAATGTACATGAAAAAAAAAAAAAACAAAACAAAACAAAACGAAACTTGGTATCGATCGAAAGCCTGGGAATGCGCATCGATAATTGCGTTTCAAAGTCTTTGAAAAAAAAAACTCATCAAGTTCGACAAATGTATAAATTACTGCCGCGAGTAAACTCAGTCAAACGACGAAATTCATTTTGCACGAAAGTTCGAACGTACGTTATTATTGCTCGATCTCAAGAAATATGAAATCGAAAAGTTTGGCTCGACGATGGTACACTCTTTGCGACCACATACCAATACTACAGACTTTCAATGTAACACTATTTCCGAAGGAATATTTTATCAGCCTTAAGGGCACCAATGGGGCCTTTTCAAATGGGCTGAAGCAGAAGAGTTTCCGCATAGGTGTTCTATAGGTTGTAAAGTAACGACCTCATTAACACGACCACCAGCTGGCAAACGACGCTTTTCACGCGACTGTAGGAAGCCGGTGGTGCGACCCATTAAGACACCTTTATTTATGCGTCCTTTCATTAACGGCAAGCCCGATGCTCGTAAGCTCATCCGCGATTCTTCCACTTGTTTTTCTCGTTATGCATAAGTTATTGAGGGTTAACGAAAGAAAAAACGAAATAGACAGTGGTAAAATTTTAACGAGCTGACCCTCGATTTATATTTGTAACGAATATCTTTCTGTCGAATGGGCTCGAATAACAAATGACGCTGGTTTGTTTTTCATTCCCGAATTAATTCCATGAATCTCGACGGGTTGGAAGTTGTCTCGCCTTGACAAAAGCACCTGTACCATAATATTTTTTTAAATCATTGAACTCGATGGAGCTATTCATTGTGGAACTCCAATTCTATTTTGCGTCGGGGAAAAAAAATATCTCTCCTGGAATTTATAAAAAAATAACACGCCGCACAAAATGTTCACAATCCAAAAAATAATGAAGTTTCAGCACTGTGATTACTTTTTTCGTCCGCAAACGTTACATGGAATTTTACTCTTTTTCGCCCGTTACGAAAAAATCGGATTTTTATTAAAAAAAAAACGTTTTTCACTTGGACGTTGCTCCTCTTCCGCTCTCATACTTCTTATCTGTGAATATATTATTGTATATATTTTATGATGCTGCATTAAGTCGTACGCAATACACATGTTTCATGGTCCAGAAATTTTCGACTCCGCAACATAATTTATTCTTTTTCGGCCATTCTCCGAGGAAATCTGCTCAACGTGGAATTTATATAGGAATTACATGTTGAGCTCTGTTTGTACAAGGGGTATAGAATATGGAGCATATGGCGGAGCTTTTTAATTTAAAAAATGTTTTCCGAGCTACCTTGGAAACGTCAGGCTTGCTTTTGAAAACAATATTGCATGAAGAATATTCTCATACCTTTCCTTAAATTGTTCTGCCCTACAGAAAGCGATGCTAATATCGTAGCTCAAGAATTTTTACGCGAATGTTTCTTCACTCATTCCAATCGTTTTCTTTTTTTAACTCAGATCCAAATGATTTTTTCGACCTGGCCACGTTCAAATTCGTACTTATACTTTAGAGCAATGTTATTCTTCAAATATTGAAATCTTTGCCGCATCGTTTCTTGTGCTCAAAAAGACAGTAGACGAGGTTACAGTCTGCAGGGATTGCGGTTACGATTCCTACAAGAAAAAGTATGATCCCGTAATCGTTCTCGAGCTCACCGAATCGTTTGATTCCGTCAGTAGGAAAAACCATTCAACAGTCACTGTGCTCGTAATGTCAGCTCATGCTTATAGCTGGTAAGCCGTTACCGTAGCGCTATAGTAACAAGCTGAGCATGAGCTACATGTGCATTATAAAAATTGCATTTCTAACGAGGGAACCGCGTAGGGGCGCAAACACATTTCTATTACCATACGGACGTGGTTAGGCTATTATGCCGTGCGGAGAGCAGGGCCTGCTTCTCCCTGCGGTAACGACAAATTATCACGGAATTTATACTAGAGTTCCCCTGTGAAAGCTCGTTCGGTATTCGAGACAGGATTAAGCTGCGTATACGTCGTTTATTATCATATAAATATGTAGCATTGTACACTTCGATTTCGATCGCGGGGAAATTGAATGATGTAACGATGCGATTTGCCCGTTAATGATGGGATTTGAGTCCATACATTATAATTAGTCGAAGTGTAAAATATCGTCAGGTGAAATGGGACGCTTCACGGAGAGAAAATTTTGCGTTGCGACAGCGTACGCCACGCTACTGCTACAATTTTTCTTTGTTAATATAGTGACAACAAATTTTTTTGCTGTTGCAACATAAGTTTTATGTCAAATATGATTTGCCGCAGGAGCAAAGAACTGTTGCTCCCGTAGCATGCACGGAAATGTTCCTGGAACAGCAACAAAGTGTTACAGCAGCAAACACATTTGCTGGACGAGCAAATCATATTTGCTGGATGAGCAAATTATTTTTGCAGGACGAACTAATTATTTTTGCTGGATGATATTGTCGATCCTATGTTTGCCTACACGGAAATGGCTTTACAGCTTTGAAAAAAAACAAAAGTAAAAATCTAATCTCGCTGTTAATTCTTGTAATTATTAAATTTCGGCGATGGTCGATAGGTAATTCGGTATTTTCACCGAATTCAATTTCCTACCTACACTGGGGTTTGAGCCTAGACCTCCTACCTTGCTACCTATGAAACTTGGCCGTTACACTACCAAAACCTAATGAAAAAGTCGCACCCATTCCGCCTATTTATGTTATCATAAATATTTATTGTATAAAATAATGTTTCAATGAAATGTGTACGAAAAAAATAACGGTCGATT
>JAPYYS010000638.1:0-57110 GCA_030522525.1 Campopleginae sp. 14b | reverse complement strand
AGAGGGAGAGGAGAGAGAGAGGGAGAGAGAGAGAGAGAGAGAGAGAGAGAGAGAGAGAGAGAGAGAGAGAGAGAGAGAGAGTGTCGGAAGGCCGATGAGCCTTGGCGATGAAAAATAAACGCGAGCCCTTGTCGTTTTTGTATATTTTCGCTGGGTAATTAAAAAAAAAACCAAAAAACACAAAAAAACGAAAAAAGGCCGACGTTACAATCGCGACGTCGTCGCATAGAGCAAGAGACATGAGCTGCCTCCAATCCTGTACGCACACGAGATATGATAAATAAAATAATAATAATATTGATTATAATAATAATAATAAATCGAATAATATTAAAATAAATAAATGAGAAAGAGATTGGTGAGAATGAGAATTGATGAGAATATAAGGATAATATACAAAATACACAACGGGCGTATATGTCTCTCGCTCCGCTTTGTATCCACCTTACAGTGTACGTATGTATGAACTGCTCACTGCCTGCGCTCGCTCATGCTGGGCCAGCGCACTGCCCAAAACAAGTAAAACAAACAAAAACAAACAAACAAACAAACAACAACAACAACAACAACAAAAATCATAAAACTCTGAAAAAAACGAAAAAAAAAAAAAAAGACATTCAGGTGTTTTCTCGTTCGATAGAGAAAAGCAAAAATACGCACACACGATAAATGGCAGTTTCCGCCATCTCTGGAGAATCTTCGTATCGAGTTCAATCTCGAGATGACGAAAAAGTCCAAAATAATGAGAAACCTCGAAGAGAAGAGTGATAGCGATTAAACAAAACGATTAAACTCTTAAGTACGATCTGAGCCGTGTCGATTTGCGTACTCCAGAGAATACTCCTCCGAGAATAACTCCTCAAACCTGCTAACTGAGGAGAATCCTTTTTATTTATTATTTCAAGGCGCGACGACAAAGTCTCCGTGATTCGGTGATAACAAGCCCAAAAACGACGATAATATTCCACGAGAATTGAGAGCCGTGTGGCGGAAAATGAGAAACAAACTAAAAAAGCACAAAAACGAAGAAGCGCAAGAAAAAAAAGGGGAAAAAAAAAAATTTGTACTAATGTGTAACGATTATGTATTAGCTGAGGTCTCAGCACCGAGGGCAGAGATTCTTCGCGCCGTAAACGTCGCACGCACACCGGGCAGCATACGTCATACCTACTTGGCTCGAAACACACAAAAACACACACACACACACACACACACACACACACACACACACACACACACACACACACAGACACAGACACACAGACACGCCCACTGAGTTTATATGGACGAAAGAGAAGAAGAAAAAAAATTCTATATATAAATACATTGGATAAAGTATATTAAGAGATAATAACAACAGCAACAACAAAATACTATTGAATAATAATAATAATAATAATAATAATAATAATAATAATATAAATAATAATAATATTAATAAATAATACTGCTTGGTTTTCAGTGCGAGTGTGAATTTGCGAATTGTTTAATGACCATAATGTGTGTACGTATGTCGAACGGATAATCCGTCGTGAGAATGAGATTTATTGGGAAGAATAAGGTCGTGCAGCGCCTGGTGAACGATTAATCAAGGAGGAATAAATAATTGGCTCGATTTATCGGACGCAGAGATCGAGACAAAATGAATGATTCAGTTATTACGGTCGCAACTATCGGGGAATCGATTTATCCATCGACTTTGCATTAATCACATATTTACAGAGAGACACACGCTAATGCGGATTTATTTGGTTTGTGCGGGTGAGAGGTTATCGAGTCGGTGGATAAATCGGAGCGATCGATTATTATTCACGACGAAATAATGGGGTTTGTTTGTTTTCAATGAGTATGTGCATGCGTGCGTGCGTTCGTTCGTGCATGGCTGCGTGTTGTGGACTTTTATGCGACAGATAACGCAACAATCGGATTGAGTTTCCGTGAGCATATTATAGTTGTAATACGTACGGGCGAGTATGGATATCGATAAGTGTGTTACGCTGCGGTTTACGTTTCGATATCGATCGGAGAAACGAATTATATGAATTAGAAAGAAATACCGATGGAAATAATTGTGGCGAAGGGAATAATGAGTCAAGAGAAAAGTCTCACGCGGCCCGCGACGCACTCAGGTGTTTATATATTATTGTTAAATGCCTGTGACACGAGGCCAACGTCCGAGTGTGATTACTAAAAATGAGATATAATAATATGATGGAAATCAGCGGCTATTGTTCATTTGTAAATCATTTCTCGACGATACGAAACAACAAATACTATCGCCATTTAAACAACAACAAACAAAAGTATACATTTTTCTGAAAGCATAATATGTTGGGTATTCTTTCTGTGTGTATAAAATGTAAACACCTACCAAAACCCAAAATGAAATCAATGTTTCTAACTTATTTATAATAAATAATATACATTAATGATGCAAAAACACTTTTACAACAAACTTAACCGATACATCCGCTTTAGGCTCGTGCTACCTGCACACCTCGCTGTTTCCTATACCCACTCCCACATGACCTTGAAGTTTCCATCGTTTAAATCCCATAAAATTCAGTTTTTCTACCTCTGTGTCTATCATTTATATTTAAAACTGAAGTGTCGTGATAAAATGATCGGTTTTTGTCCCCGGATCAATATATCGGCCCAAAAAATTAGTGAGCATTTTAAAAATCAAACAAATCGTCAAATATTTATATTTTTCGTTGCAATCTTTAGTATCATTACGATCGATTTTTGCCCTCAGGAAAATATATCGGCTCGAAAGATGAGTCATAATTTTATTATTATTTTAATTTATTATTTATTAATTTTTTGAATTAATTTTATGTCAATTTCAAAATTTCACAAATAATTAATGGGAAAAGTATTTTCCCATTTTTCTTTCTTTCTTGGAATATATTCTAGTCTCCTTCATCGTTGATCGAACTTTGCGCGCCTTTCACCTGCCTCCGTTGACCTTCGAGGTAGGTAAAGTAAATTTCTTTGTTATTCACAGATGGTAAACCGCTCGAAGGGTTCAGGATCGAGTCACCGGTGCATGAATAATTCTTTTCCATCGTGTCGGCTCCTCTGGAATTACTTTACACTTTTTTCAACGAGTATTCCCTGGAAATTGACAGCTTTATTTTTCATTGTTTGAATTTATACGATTTCTCCGATTATTGCCAAGATATTTGGCTCGAAAAGATTTGCTTATCGGGACACGAAGTTTTATCGGATTGAAAATAAGTAATATAAATAATCTTGCGTCGGAATCGCTTGAGGTTACACTGCCGCATCGATTCAATGTCAATATCAACCAGTTTCGTGGCTCATACGCGTGTTTTCTTTCCATTTTGTTCGTTCGAATGAAAGAAAATCTTTTGTTCTGAAATTCGCTTCCTCGATCCACAGCCTGTGAATATTTTTCCGGGCAAATCCCCTCAAGGCCTTTTCAGTATGAGATTACACGTTCGTGATGAAAAATCCAAGGCGAATAGAAAAGGGCACCGCGCGGAAAAAGTCTCTGAGAATTTGGTCGCGCTTCGTAAAGAAAAAAAAAAACAAAAAAATTTCGTATTATTTCTCATTGATTTTCTTTTCATTGCCGAGAGTTTGTGCAGAAGTCCTCGAAATTTTCGCGCACAAAGCCATGCACCCGGACGAGTCCTTTGGCGCGAAAATTTAGTCGCGTCCCTGCTCTGCGCCCCGTAGCGGATCGCTCGGAGGGCGGGGCCAAGCGGACTCGTCGTCGTCGTCGACACACGCTCCAGTGCTGGTTGCGTAGCGGGGCGCTCGCCACCGCTGTATAACCTAAAGGAATCTTTACTCGGTCCGCGAAAATAGGGATGAAAGGGAAGCGGGTTGCAGGACCAACGTGCGCAAGTGCAAACCTTATTTCTCCCTCACTCTCTCTCTCTCTCTCTTTCTCTCTCTCTCTCTCTCTCTCTCTCTCTCGGTCTCGCTCACTCGCACACTTTTCTCCCCTCTGCTGAAATTCTTTGCGGACACCGGAGCTCGGTCGAAGCGGAAGATATCATGGCGAGCTATCGAATGTTGGCGCAAACGCTACGAGCGCTTTGAACACGTAGCACTTCCCTATACATCCCGATCGAGCCCCTTTTTTCGAGCTGCCAAACGTGCAAACCTCTCAAGTGGCTACACCCTTTAACTTTTCATTTATACATTCACCCTCGAGCCTCTCACTCATTTTCAAAGCCATCTTTGCTCTTCTTTCCTCGCAACTCGAGTCAACGAAACCCCAAACAATTATAAAACCAAAACAGACACAAGAAACTTAATTCATATCGATTTCTCGACTTCGCGTATCCGCCGAGATGAGTCTGCTGCTTGAAGAGGACGAGATCGACGAGTGAGTACACGAAAATAATCATTAACCTTTTTTTTTTCGTCGCATCGACGTTCAGGGCGTCTGCATGTTAAATTTTATCTTTTTCATTCCGTTTAACAATTTTTATTCCTTTTTTCTCAAATTTTCCATTATTTTGTTCATTAAATATTACGATTCCCCTCAGAGGTCGAATCTTGCACTTGAAGGGCACGAGACACATGCACTGGTTTCTCATTCGTTCATAAAAACGGTGTACAAAGTGTGTGTGGGTTTTTATTTATTTTTTCAAATTCAATAATCATCCAAATTTTTCGTGAGGATTTTCTTTCTGGATCTTTGAAAATAAACGTCTCATTGTCCTCACCGAACTCGACACAAATTTGACAAGAATCATCAACGCTGTTGTAGAAAAAATCGAATTTCAACGAAAAATGCGTTTTCTATTAATTATTTGTCCAATTAAAAAAATCCTGACAATTTTCGCACCGATTTTCTTTTTGAATGCCAAAAAAAAAAATCGTTATATCGTCCCGACCAAAAATCGAATAAGAGTCATAAGTTCTGCTCATAGAAAACTCGAATTTCGTTGCAATCCAACGATGTAAACTTGGACATGCTACCCTAGCAGGGTAAGTAACGCGTGGCTCTCGTCGACAATGTTTCGTTAACGAAAGCCTCTGTTGTGTAGTTCGAACCGCACGCTGCTTAACTAATTTAAAGTTGGCAACAGTCAGCTGAGCCATACTAACAGAGTCACACGTCCCAATTGTTTAAACGAAATTGCTTAGAATTCCCAAGAACCGTTTAATCCTTGTGCCCTGTGGACGAATTCCATGGAACAGAATTTTAAAGAAATGTCCTCTTTTTGTCGACGTCATTTTCCGGTCGAGCGTAATTTAGTTTTTCTATTTTATATATATAATTTATATATTCTTATATATATTTTTCTTATATATATATATATATATATTTCTAATATATATAAAATAAAATAATAAAATATATAATTTAGATTTTCTCAATTTTTTCCATGTTTTTTTTTCCGATTCAATTTGTTACGTAATTTCGGGAATTGAATAATTTTTTTCGTTCTCAATCGAGAGTCTGGATCATTTAATAAATCATAGTGCTCCGGAATTCTCATTTTTTTCGAGTCCACGTAATAAACAACGAAGTAACGTAACGTCGTTTTAATATTATTTTGTCGAGCACGTTCACCGGGTAATAAATAATAAAAAAAATCGACGATACGACGTCCGGCCCTTTAAGTTTTCCTCCTCCTATTCTGACGTCCTTTATTTTCAAATTTTAATCCTCATTTGTCTTCGCCAAGTACAGTGATAAATCGTCCGAGTATATGAAAAAGTGGGCACGAGCCAAAGCTCCAACTATTGCGAGCAACACGTGTGGTAACGCCAAGTACACACATCGATATGAATGTATACATATCCTCTGACTTATTTCCCGTTAGCAACGGCTGAGACACTCGATCGATGTGGCTCTATTAATAAGGGCCTTTCTAGTATTTTCAGGTGACGCGTCCTATCTAAGATTTTGCAACTGACCTTCGCCTTTCTAGACACCATTTTACCAAATTTATTTCATCATCGGACAAAAAACTGACACGAGAGATGAAAAAAAAAGGAAAATGAAAAAAAAAAAGCAAAAATAGAGGAAGAAGTTGATTCCAAAGGGTAACGGAGAAATTTTTATGTTCTCTTGATGACTGAAAGAGCTAAAATGTGGAAAACAGTTTGGCTGAGTGGTCGAGTAGTCGCGGCGGTTTCCATGGCAACTGTGAGATCGGAAAGCGGGAGATTTTTTGAGTGCTAGGGACTTACGATTAATGGTGAGGACGAGGCTCGTTCTAGGGATTTGCATGGAGCCGTAAAAAAGTAAAACTTGAAGAAAAGAATGAGAATAAGATAAGCGAATGGAGATTTTAGAGTGTGGGCTAAATAGGGACTGTCAAAATTTGGAAACCGCGTCAATAAGCCCACGTGCTCTTTAGCCTCGACGAGGTTTGCCCGTCACTCAGTTTCCTCGCACTTGTGGGCGTGAAAACCGAGCATCATGAGGAGCCTGGCACATTGTTTTCGAGAATTCGATTACCCGATCGATCCGACACTCTGTCCAACGAGTTGCACCCTTCCATGGCAATATATACATATATATATCGCGATGATGCTTCTCGGTTGCTATCAGCACCACTGCCAGGCTTTTGTCAATTTAAATCTCCGCCCTGCTCTCTCCTCCATATCAATCTTTCTGTATCGTATTAAGCAATCGCTTTTCCCTCCAATTCCCAATATCTGGCCCTCACTTTTCGTTCGCGATAACAAGCATCATTTATTCCCCCATTATATGACAATGTAATTAAAACGAGTGCTTAGCACGACATCTCTAAATATACCATCGTTCCTAAATACCGGAAGCCTTTCTACTCCCATTTATTATTTGTCTGCCTAAAGGACCATGTGACCAACATTCTAGAAGCCAAAACCATAACAATTTACCGAGCTCTACGTCCGAATAATTCAGCCGGCCGATAAATTTATTATTTTTATGGCATAAAAATGTTATAAGATAAGAATTTTATTAAATTTCGTCATAATATTCTTCAGCATCAATTGCAATGATACTAATTATTATTATTATATATTACTCGAATATACTCGAAAACTATGTAGAAGAAAAATGTTGAAAAATATTAATATTCAATACTAAAAAGTATGCTCACGAAATTTCATTAAATTCTAATAATTCCGAATTTTTCTATGCTCTTAATATGGCATGATGATTATTGTGTGTAGCCATCCTCCTTGATTATCAATGTAGTGAATAAAAAAAGATTTTTTCGTCGATCGGAAATGAATGTTGAAAAAAAATGGGAAAAAATCAATTTCCAACACGATATAGAAGAATATTGGCGATTGGGTAGAACTGGAAAAGAGATACTCGCCGGAAAAGCTAAGCTCAAAGACGTTCTAGTCCAATATCGATCGACCTTTTCTCTACGAAGATGGATTCCGTGAGGGTGGGCAAATATTGATTCTCGTGGGAAACGAAACGGCAACGACTAAAAGTTTTGTCTATTTCGAAAGCTTTTTTTTTTGTTACAATTTTTTTTTGTTTCCCTTGTCCCAATGTCCGATCTTCATCGTATTATAACGAAAAGTCCTCGTCAGTCTCCGGATCCTTGTCCATTTTTCAGGACGCGTGTTCCTCATCGACTCTTCATTGGCATTTAAAAAATTTCCATACACGACGCTCCTCCACATTTATAAATATCGCGAGGCGAGACCTTAAAGGTCGCTGGAGAATTGGCTTCGTCGTGCCAAGGTCATCCACTTGTTTACTAGAGAAATTTCTTGCCAACTATTCGCCGCATCACGAAATTGCGACTGCAATATTTTTGCAGAAAATTCCTTATCGCATGAGCATTGACTCCGAGATCATTTGATGCTCCCCAAATCTTTGGAGCCAACGCGATCGACACGATGCAATCACGAGAGCTCGCCTCGTATCTCTTGGGAATTCCAGTTTTTTTTTCTGGACATTGATGCCAATTTTTATATTCACGGACTATCGCGCCCTATCGATCAATTTTATTGTCCCTGTATCGGCTCGTTCGATAGTATCGTCCATGACGCGAGCTTTATTCTTCACAGTCATCTCCCATTCACTCTCGTCGCTCGGGACGACCCGATGCCAATTCATTGTAAACAAACATTGCGCAAATCGCAACGCTTAATCAGGTCTCCACTGAGATCGCCAGTCACTGATGGAGTTATCTTATTATTTGTGAGTTCGCAGAGAATCTTATTCCTGAATAATCGATCGGTATTACTCCGTAAAGCCAAAACGACTTGAACTCGTCGCGGTTAATTTTCTTGCTTTGGGAGAAATGATTTATTTTTATTTGCTTTATTCTCAAAATCATGGAAATTTCTCGATCCCATATAGAACTTGAAAGTACTTTTTATTGAAATTTAATTTTTTTTAATTTTATTTGAAATTTATTTTCATTTATTCAATTTATTGAAAACTTATTTGACATTTATTTACAATTTCTATCAAATTTATGAAAAATTGATTTTAATTTAAAAAATTTCAATCCATTTAAATGCGAATTTAAATTACGAATTTGGAGAATGATCCTTGGCATGGAAGAAAAATGAATTTCATTGCATTCCATTGATGCAAGCTGCATCGTCGTTACGAAAAACCCGGCATAAGTTGGTTCGTCACCGAGACTTCATTTCGCAATTAATAAGCAATCGCGTTATTCACGTTGCGGTTTCCTGTGTGTAGAAAAAAATCTATGTGTTATCTGACAGAGAGAAAGAAATAGGTTACCATTTGCTCATTCGATTCCGCGTCATTAACAATAAATATTTTCATTTAATTTTGAATCATATCGTAGCGAGAATATTGAATATGTTGGTTAATCGAAAAATGCGTCGTTTCGGGCAAACACATGATTAAAAATACGGATTATTTATTGTCGCGCGGTCTCCAATCAAAATCTCACAGCGAGTGACCAAATTTCGCACTGACCCTTGCGCTCGCCAAATTATCATTATTCCAATTGCATTTTTCACAACAAAAACATAAACATTACTGTTTTTTTTGGCCTCTGCGAAAATTGGTCAGTGACTCATTGACTTTCCTAGGGTCTAAGTCAACTTGGCACTGTGGATCTTGAGCATTGACTCTAAATGTTGGTACAAGCTCATTGCACATTGCCACAAAGATTTTTGGCCAATTTCCAACGCCCGCAGCCCCTCCCCCCCCCCCCCCTCCCTTGCCACAGAACGTCAGTTCAGTCGTCGCGTTTATTTGCTCTTTCGGGGCGATCTTTTCGATCAGTCGAACGACGCGCCTCGTGGTCGAGCCGAACGCGAATCTCTCGTCGGATTTTGGAACGCGAACGGCTTGGCGGTTGTGGTCATCGACCATTCGAACATATTGGGTCAATTTGACCCGAGGCGTTTTTCAAATCTTTGTATTTTGGTGAAAATATTTTTTTTTTATGAATTTGGTTTTGTTTTAATTTTATTTTAACTCAAAATTGGATGCTCAATGATTGGTGACAATTTTTAGGGTCAATTTGACCCCGAGGCATTATTCGAATCGCTGGATCTGGTAAATTTGTTTTAAAATTCTTCATTTTTATTTTTCTTGATCAAAATTAAATGCTGAATAATTTGCCACAATTTTCGGGGTCGATTTGACCCGAGACGCTTTTTAAATCGTTACTTTCCCGTAAATATATTCTTTTCTAAATTTGTTTTTATTTTTTATTAATTTTTTGCCTAAAATTGAATGCCAAATACTTGGTAACAATTTTTGGGGTCAATTTGACCCAGTGTCCACTCGGATGGTACTATTCGTAGAAAAACCAAATTTTCACGTCGTTGCAAAAGAAAATTTGTCAGTGAAGTTGTCAAGAGCGTGCGGCGAGTCAGAATAATCCAGTTTGGAATTAGATCGATCATTTCGTCTCGTTCTCTCGGAGCAAGTGAACGTGTGATCGTGTCGTTAATTTGCGAGACAGTGTATACTGTTTAGAAAAGTTGTCGGGCCCGTTTACTATTATGGCAATGTGAAATCGAAGTTTCTTTGATTTGCTAAGTTTTATCGATCCTGGAGAATAATTATTTGCTCATTTTTGTCGCGGCCCTGTGAGCATAGAAATGTGCATTTTTTGACGGCCTTTCAAACTGTCACCGTCTCGAGCGATCGATCGAAACGTGGCCCAACGAAATTTGAAGAGAAAAAAAAAAAAAAAAATTTGCATGAATTTTCAAAGGGATTTTGTCATGCAGATCGAACTGACCAATCTGTGTGTATAAATGTGTACCGAGCCTGACAGATAGCCGTTGGATTTAGTGAGTAATAGTGTAGGGGCTTTTGTTGTCGGGGCATATGGTGGGTTTGTGGAGGGGCGACGAGCACTTGGTCAACGACTATAAAGGCCTCGGCACATAACAAACCGGATCTATTCCAAGAGCGCCATTCCAAGTGTCCGCTGACGATTTCGGAGCAGGCAGAGTCTTGACGTTTGTTTTTTTTTATTCGAAATACGAGGGATAAGAAGCGAACGGAATTTAACGATCGATCGCGAGGATCGAGTGAATTTTCCACACCAAATAATCCCCAGAGATTTCTCGATATTTCTCGATATATAGATCGATTATTAATCAGTGCTGTGTCCCATTAAATAATGCATTTTCAAGCATCAGTGTCGCGTTGAGTGAAATCGAAAAAAAAACGAGTCAACACTTTTTCATGTCTGTATCTTCGTCCACTATTTTTTCAAGATATTATTAAGTCAATTAAATCAGAGAAAAAGAAAAAAGATTAAAATGCCGACCTGCACCTGCGAACGCAAAGAAGAACTCACGGTCGACGATAATCATGACTGCCAGCTCAAACTTCCGGCGGAACGAGCCACAAAGTGCTGCTGTTCTCGGGAACACGAGAGCGAAGTCAGGTATCCATCCAACCGCAGACTATTATAGAAAAACCTTCGTATCGTTCGTACAACCAGCTAAATATCTTGACGTCTTTGCCTCTGTAATCACGAGCTTCGTCTTTTACATTCCAACAGATCTGTCCAGCATCTTGCTCTTTCGAAACCGATACATTTTTTACCTTTCTATACGGTACACCTTGATTTATTTTTTCCGGGCGTCCCTTTATGACGCCCCATGTCCCTATGAAGCTTCACCATGCACTAAAGATCTGAGCAAGGTTTTTTTTTTTTACTCCGGTGTATCTTTTGCGGCTGCATACACAATTCCCTCTGTTTTTTCTCGCACGATTTTTTTTTCCAATTTGTCGAGAAACCTGCTGCTGCTCGCTGGCCGAGACGAGGATTTTGTGGGTTTTCTTTGTTTTTATTACTCGCCTGGACCACCGACCAAATCATTATGTTGCTTTCGTATTTTTTCTTCTCTCTTACGTCACATTCGCCTTACACGACTTCACAGCCAATTTTGTATTTTTTCATAAATCTTCAGCCACTCTTTGTTGATCGAAATCCCCCGGTAACTCGTTCTACTATGCGGAGAAAAAATACAATCAAGAATTACAATGACAGCCCCATGTCAGCGCTATAAAATTAAATAAAAATTTAAATAATTTTTTTTAGCGGTTTCTGAAAATTTAAACTAAATTTCAAGTTCACACAGGTGTGACTTTTCATCGACCAATCCCAAATACCTGAATTACATCGATTTGACAATGTTGATTTGTCTTCTAGATACATAGATGGATCCGTTCGTCTGAGGAATCCAAATATCGAGCTAATGGACCAGGACATTCTGTACCATTTGGCATTGGGAAGTGGCTCTCACGATCTGGTCGAGATGTTTGGGGACGTCAAGGTATGTCGCTCTGCCGAAGACCACGAGCAAAATATTCAAGTTTTTTTTTTTTTTTTTTTTTAAACATTAACTTTATCAAAAAATGGTGAGAGCCTCGATTATATCAGTGGACAAAATTTTCTCCCTATTCAAGGGATGCCTTAGAGCCTCGTGAATTTCATTCAAACATTTTTTTAAATAATTTGAATGAAATTTTTGAAATTTTAGTTAAATTTTTATTTTAATGAAATTTTTGAAATTTTAGTAACATTTTAATATTAATGAAATTCTTACAATTTTAATTCTAATGAAATTTTCAAAATTTTCAATGAAAATTCTACTTTTAAGAAAAATTTCAATTTTAATGAATTTTTTAAATTTGAGTGAAAAAGTAAATCAAGTTGTTCCTTAATTTTGCAGTTCGTATGCATGGGAGGTACGCCAAAGCGAATGGAGCAGTTTGCCTACTACATCATGAAGGAAATAGGTCACAAGATGCCGGCTGGCACAACGCTACTCGACATAAGCCAGTATTCTTATCGCTATTCCATGTACAAAGTTGGTCCTGTACTCTCCATCAGTGTGAGTATATACAAATCTAGCGACGCTTTTTACGCGTTTCTCCACACGTTCTTTTACTCAGTTTCCAAAAGTTTCATTATTCCACAGAATAAATACTCCGACCAACTATGCTCGAGATGATTCAGCATGAAAAACATCCAGCATATGAAAAGATACACGAGAGACAAAATGATAAAAAAATGTACCTTGAGAAATTTTACCAAATCCCTCGAAATTATTCATTAATCATTTTTAAAAATATCATTTTCGTTACTTTTCAAAATAATAAGTTGAATTTTACAAAAATTCGATAAATAAATTGATCCAAAAAATGTATGGCCATAAGAAATAGCCACGAGTTCTTGAGAGAAGTTTCAAAATTGAAACTTTAGTTTTGGCTTCGTCTGTTCGGTTCCCATGCAGCCAGCAACCTCAAGAATTCGTGTCCAGAGACTCTAAAGCGTAAAGAATTTCTTTCGCCTCTGAGACTCGTTATTGACGACGTAGAAATGTTTAAGCAAAGTCATTTGAGCTGTTGGGACAGAGCTCACCTTTCCCCACGATTTAATGATCGCGACTCGCTCGTGAAATACGTTTCGATTTGTTCGCATGTATGTCTGTCCCGAGATATCGCATTTAATCACTTCGTCCCGATCGCGCCGAGTGAGAAAAGTCACTCTTTAAAATTCTTCCCATATATATTGTCCCTTAATGAAACAATGAGCTTCACTATGTCGCATCCTCGTATCCCTCGCCACTCACGATCATATAGAATTTCAGATAAACTTCTGTATCGAATGATAACGAGTGCATAATATTCGTTGCAGTAACTCGCCAAGAGAATCACAACCAAAAACGATCTCGAGGACAGAAATTGACAGAGCAATTTATCGAGATATTTAAGAAATATTTGAATTTTTAAAATATTTGAAAAATATTTAAATTTCTAAAATATTAAAAAAACATTTGTTTCGTATAAACCGAGTCAATGTCATGAATGCATTTTCATTGCATTCGATATAGTGAGGCGCATAATTATTGGGGATACGTAAATGAAAAAGTTACGTCTTGATATAATTGGCAAATAATGGGATGCATGAATCGCTCGCATCGCGCGATAATAATTAATGAGCCAGAGTTGATTAATCGGTTATTTAAAATAGGCTCGCCTGCATCGTTGGACAGTGCATGTTTCAGCGAGTTGTATAATGATATTATTGTTTCAGGATCCAAGTTGGGTCGCTCGATTTTAATAATTTTACATTGTTATTGAAATATCGATTTCTAGAAATTCTAAAATCGATTTTCATCATTTTAGCACGGCATGGGCATCCCGTCGGTGGGGATTTTGCTTCACGAGGTCATCAAGTTGATGTATCACGCCAAAGTTAGGGATCCGGTGTTCTTCAGGATCGGGACGTGTGGTGGAATCGGCCTGGAAGGTGGTACAGTCGTCATTTCCGAAGAGGCTGTCGATGGAATGTTGAGACCATTCCTCGAGTTGGTAAGCACGAGCTCTCAGTTTTTTTTTTTGCTTAAAACATTTTTTTCACGATGCTGAAGTTTGGATCGTTGGGCTGCAATGAAATTCGATTTTTTCTTCAACAGAGTTAACGATTCTTACTCAATATTTGATCAGGACATTAAAACAATGCTTTTTACCATTTTAAATGAAAATCGATACGAAAATTATCACGATTTTTTAAAATGAAGAAAAAATTCAATAAAATATTAAATTCGAAACGTAATATTCAATTAATTCAATTTTTTTATCATCGAATTTTTTTTTAGTATTTATACATAAGAATTCTATTTAAAATAATAATGAAAATTTTATTTCGAATAATAATAAACAAACAAAATTTTTTTCGGTTATATTTTCTTAAAAATTTGAATTTTCGGTGCAGCCTGTTTTAGGCAAGTTAGTCCGAAGACCAGCCAAGCTTGATCGTCAATTAACGAGAGATCTGAAAGCCTTGGCCCATCCGGAGGACCCTTACGACACAGTAATCGGCAAGACAATGTGTACTCATGATTTCTACGAGGGCCAAGGACGTTTGGATGGAGCATTCTGTGATTTTACCGAAAATGAAAAAATGGATTATTTGACTAAGGTGCACAAGTCTGGTGTGGTCAATATCGAAATGGAGAGTTTGGCCTTTGCTGCCCTCACACATCACGCCGGTATCACATCCGCCGTCGTTTGCGTTACTCTACTCGATCGACTCAAGGGTGATCAGGTAAATTTAAACAATTTTAAAAAACCCAATTTTTAAAAATTCATATCTCTGGTAAAATTTAACGAAAAACATTCAACTTGGGCTCATTCTTTTCGTTTTTCGATGCACTATCCCGTGAGCTCGGGAAATTTGGATTAAAGTGAAAAACTCGGTGAATAATCCGGCAAAACGATAAAAAAGGGGAGAACGAAGGGAGAAAGGGCGCCCGGGGTAGTTTTCGACCCCAGTTTATCGTTCCAGGCCAAACATTCCAAAAGTTTCATAAAAATCAATAAATTTATTGTTTATTCATAACGTTTATGATTTTTCAGGTTCTAGCACCGAAGGAAGTACTGGACGAGTGGCAAATGCGACCGCAGCAATTGATCTCGCGTTACATAACGAGGTATTTGCAACGTAAAGGTCGTCTCTCGCTGGAGGGTCATGGCTCAATGTGCGTCAAGAGTCCGCGGCGATTCAAGCTCGTTCAGCAAGAATCCGAGAATTACGATTAAGTTGGCTGCCTCGCCTCAATCACGTTCAATTCTCTATTTATCTATTTATTTATTTATTTTTAAGTCGAGTAATTTTGGGGAGGGGGGGGGGGGGGAAAAAAAACAAAGGTAAAGCGTTGGGAAAGAGCTATTTTTGTCTCGAGAAGCTTTAATATTTTCTTGCTAATTCCAGTCGAATATTTAAAAATCCAAAAACCGAGAAAGGAAAAAAACAAAAAAATTTACTCGAATTCGAGTCTTCCCAAATTTTCGCATTGGATGCTAAATTTAAAAAAATAAGAAAAATGCATTTCCACATTTTTTCCGTAGCCAGTAGAATGAAATGTAATCAACAACGTGGCAAGAAAATCATAGAAGCGGAAAATAGACGTAGCCGTAGCAGTAATCAATAAAATTAACGTTATAACCACAAAATGCACCGCCGGTGATTTAAAAACTCTTGTCACCGATATTAGTGCGCGATACGCTCAAGTACAAAGAAAAATGAAGAGAATACAAAAAAAAAAGGGATAACGAAATGAATCGTTACGCTGAATGCACCAAAAATTCAGGCCCAACGCGATGAAAAAAAGGAAAAAGAAAAAAAAACACGCCACGAGAAAGCTAATTTTAAAGAAATCGAAACCGCGACCAGTCTCGGCGAACCTGAAACATATCTGCGGTTATTTTTTACCCAAAAATATTCAGATTCAAAATAATTTTTTGTTCCTTTTCACCGAGACCAAAATTAAATTATTTAGCCGGACATTTTATCCTCCAAACTTCCAAGACGAATAATCCGAGAAAAATGTCACGAATTTAAACAAATTTTACAATTTATTGAAATTATTCGTTTTGTAATCTCGTAACTTTCATTAAAACTGTGGTTAAATGATGGAAATTGTGGCTAAGACTTTATTAAAATGATGCTGCAGTTTGCAGCGTTGGAATTCAACGAAAAATATTTTATTGACAATTTATTTAATTTTCAAAACGATCAATACTTTTCCGAGGACAAAAATCGATCGTTTTATCATCGAAATTTAATTCTGAATATAAATAATGGGCTTTGGCAAAGAAATAAGCGAATTTCGTTGGATCCCAACGGTGCAAACTTCCACGTCATTTATCAAGGTGGTTACGAGAGCAAATGGAAAAAAATAGAGCAACACAAGTTTCGAGACTAGCCTCGAAGCGTTAAGGCGCGTATTCACATTCCACAATTCAGGGATTCTTTCTTTATCGATGTGAGTATATGGCAGGCTTATGTCATTGGATGGACGATTTAAAAACGCCAGTCAGTGATAATCCTGGGAATTTATTCCATCGTCATAGTTTTCCAAAATAAATTTCGAATATATATATTTTTTTCTGTTTGTTATTTATTACCCTCGATGTGGCACTCGCGATGTTATCGCTTCGAGGAAATTCGTCGCCAATATACTCGACATTCTTTACTGATAAGATGTAAATTCATGTTGTCAAGTTGTGCTCGTTGTGAGATATTACGTGAGAAACAATTGGGAGGGGAAAAAAAATATAAAAAAATATGAAAAATAAAAATGGACATTTAAAATATTGTTAATCAGGCGTAATGAGATTTTTCGAGTTTAATTATGGCGACAGCTTTTTATAAGGTCAAATGCGTGCGTATATCTGTTTATTGAGAGCGATTGTGGTGAGTGAGCTGGGGTGAATATTCCCTTGTAATCGGAGGAGAGGAAAAAATGTTAAAAATTAAGAAAAAAAAAGGAAAAAATTCGAAATAAAATATGAAGGAATTTTGGGCATAAAAACAGTTTCGCAAGATTCAGCAAAATTCTCTCGAGTCCACTCATCGATCGTTCGTTCGTTTGCTTCGTAAAGAAAAAAAATAAAAAAGATTGATATTTTAATTATAATAATTATTCATAATCGAGGAACGGATTTTGTGCCATGACGAAAGTTGACAATGAAGAATATTCCGGTGCTATTGTGATCGAGTGAGATTCGACAATTTCTTCATTCCTTGCATCTGCTCCGAGGGTCACAAATGGAGGAAATTACAAAAATGAGATTTTTAACGAATGTCTCGATATGCACAGAGGCTCCGCTCTCAAAACGTCACTGCCACTGAGCAAAAACAATTTTTCCAGCGAATAAACGCGGAAGAATCGATAATTGTTGATTTTTCTTTTTTTTCTTTTTTTTTTTTTTTTACTGCATATCCGTTTCTCGATTATGAAAACATATACTCGCACTATATCGTGGTCGTTATCGTAGTGAGTAGCTCGCTATCACGATTGTACGTATATACACATATAAATATCGATGTTGAAGTTTGCTTCGTCGAAATGCAACGAAATTATGTTATTTCTTGAACAGAGCTCACTCGATTCTTATTTAATATTTGGTCAGGACAATGAAACGATTTTTTTTAGGATCCAAACAGAAAATCGATACAAAAATTGTCATGGTTTTTGAAATTTCACAAAAAATCAATAGAAAAATGGATTTTTCGTTGGACCCAAACGTTGCGAGCTTCAGAGTGACGAATTCGAATGATGAAACGATTTGTTTGTGTGTATATATACGATCAGAATTGTTCAAAGTCGTGCCTGGGCCATGCATCGATATTGAGGCCTCACGAAATATCGGGATGCAATTTTCGTAATAGTGTAAATGATAGAAAAAATATATAACGAGAAACGGTTCTAAGGTTGTTGTTGAATAATGTTTTTCTCATATCGTCAGCGTTCCTTTATTTATTTCGCCGTATAATTTCCATGATTATTCTCAATATATTGTTGTTATGGGGTTGCAATGGTATGCGATTTATTGAGCGTTCAATATTGACGATAAGAACGGTATAGGAAATGGAGGAAAAACAATTGAGCCCTTCGACGAGTATCGCGAAATAAAATTGTTGGCACAACCAGTTCGATCCAGTGATGATTTCTCTCTCGTCAGACTCTTTTAATATCTCAATTATTTTTTCCCCGAACAACGACATATCTGTGATGCGTATTGTTAAATTTATTCACGAGTATCGATCGCACGAACCTTGCGATTAAATAGTAGAACGAAAAATCGAGCAAAAAACAGAGTAAAATAATATTATTTAAAAAAATAATTCCTCGTCCTCTCCCGGACGACAAAATCGATGAATTCGAGCCGGAAACGACGCAGCCTATCGTTTTAATTATTGTTCACTCTTGTGCCATACATATTAGTGTCTATCCTGGACAACGAGAAATCGGCATGAGCCACAAAACTATCAATATTGTCTCTCCTTTCGTCCTATACCAAATCTTGCTTCGTTCATGAAAAAACTTAACAAGCGTTAAATACATCGTTTATCTATAAATTGTGTCTGTCTATACTCAAGAAATGTGTACTACGCACAGCGTGGCTCGATGTCCTTGAATTTGACGTCGATTCAATGAAAAATTTCGTTGACATTGCGATTATATTAAAATCAAAGCCCTTTTATATAAATAACACTGACAGCTCTGATTTAGATGCGACCTCGAAGTTTGCATCGTCGGAATGCAACGAAATTTTTTTCACAAATTTCCATAATTTTTTCAAAAAATTTCGACCATTTTTTCATTTTATAAATCGTCAATAAAAATAGATATTTATCGGTGCATTTGAAGCTTGTTGAGCTCAGCGTCTGCAATGCTTTTTGAAAAATATGGACGATTTTTAAATCTGAAAACTATTTATTCTTATCGACGATTTATTTAAATTAAATATAATAATTTCAATATATTATTTGGATTAAATATTAAATGAATAACTTGTTTAAAAAATTTGCATGATTTTTGAATGAAAATAAATCGTCAATAAAAATAAATATTTTTTTTCTGCATTCCAACGTTGACAGCCTCAGCCTCATTATTAATTTAGATACTACATGTAAGTATATATGATGTACGTCTAACAAGTTGGTGAAAGTTTCATTATACTCTTGCACCCAATTCCCATTTCGCCACTGTTGGCTTCTACATTCGTTTCTACGTACATGACGTCGTTTTATTCGCCTCCTTTTAAAATGCGATGCTAGCATGAGGGTTACATTTTGTGACAATTGTTGATTGTACATTATCTTATGGAAGGACAATAAAGGGAGCGAACCAATACACCAAAAACACCGTCTTTTTATTATTGACAGTCACATTTTATTTTACAACGAATATGATAATCTTAGGAGTAATGTGTACAGTTCGACGATTTTTAAGTTGAATTAGAAAATTCAACTTAAACATTTTCCAAAGAGTTCAAAATCAATATTATTCCATAAAATTCATTCTCAGAATAAATCAAATTATTGAAAATGAAAAAAAAAATGGACAATTGTTATATTCGTGATGAAATGTCTCAGAGGTTCGACATCGTGCCAGCACACAATCATGTCATAATAATTATTCCATATTTTATTGGCACCGTGTAGCGTTGATGTTTTTGCCGGTTGCAGTTTATCCCGCAATTGGGAGAGTCGAACTGTTGGTGTTGGCGATTGTTGTGAGTGGAGTTACCGCGGTCGTGATGCTTTCGAGACTGGCCAATTGTTCTTTGGACAAGTGTTGATTGAGCCAGTCGTCAATAATGGAAAGATGATTGTCATTCCATTTGATTTCTTCCTTGATAGTGGCCAAAGCTTTTTCGAAGACAGCGTCATCGGTTTCGGAGGTTGAGACGCCCTTAAGCTTGTTATAGAGCTCGTTGACCATGTCGTAGCCTTCCTGGGTGTTGAACGACGACGTCGCAGCATTCAATATACCATTCCAAAGATGCTTTTTGTTTCTGTATCGGGATTTTATTTCGGATGAATGAGCGTTGAAAAATTTGAAAAGTGTTTCATGCCCGACGCTCCCACCGGTCAGCATACTGTAGATCAGATGGATATCAGAATCCGTGAAATTCTCATTCCGACTCAATATCGCCACGTCCAACAGTCTGGGAAAAAAATATTCATTTTTTATTTAATTTTAATATATTTGAACAATTTCCAAAATGATTTTTTCATTTAATAATTATTTAATTATGCCTTGGAGGATTCTCCAACATTTCTCATCATTTTCATTCATAAATTGTATTCGTAAATTCGATAGAATTAGAACTTCTCATAAATCTATCGAATTGGAATAATTGTCAGGCTTAATAATTCGAATAATTGTTTAATAACGACGCAGAACAAAAAAAATGCATTAGATTATTAATTTCTATGATTTTGAGCTTGTCCAATGATCCTTGAGCAAAAAAAAATCAGACAAAAACGATACCCGAGGAATGTAATAATATTTGAAATAACCTTTCGATCTTGTAAGGATCCTTTGGGCAGCCCGCTAATGTTTTCAACAAATATGTTCTCTCGCTCTGTTTCCTTTCGAGTGTGTTTCGCGGGAAGTTTATTACTCTCTGGAGGCCGAATTTCCATTCCTCTTGGGTTCCCCACCGGAACACCGGGCAAATGAATTCGTTGGCAACTCTGAAAATGAAGATTCCATTAAAACATTATGAAACCTGTTGGCGACCACGATAGTTTGTGTCGGAGAGATAGAAACTCGGAGTCGCATTAAATTCTCTAAAAATTCATTTTTTTCTTTTTTCCACAAATTGGCGAAGAGAGCAGAATAAATCTTACGGATTTCCTTTGTCGGGTTCATCATCAGTGATCCATTTTTTATACTGCTCACGTGCTTCTGCGACGCAGGGTTCGTAGCCAGCTCGACAAAGGAAATTTTTGACGAGGCCTCGCATATGAATTTTCCACAAGGGCTCACCAGGCTGCAGAGTCTCGCCCAGCTCGTCGTACAGCGGTTTCAAGAGACTACTGACATAAGCCTGCAGCGTACGTACGACAATTTTTTATCTAACAAAATATTATTTTTTCGGCCATGGACTTTTTTTTTATTTTTTATTTTCACAAATTTTACAAAATTTTACCTCGAATTTTCGATACACCGGTGATCCCTCGATTTTCCTTCCAACGTGATCGATCATCGTGAACACCGGTTCCCAAACCACGTGACTACGTTCGTTCTTTAAGAAAAGTGTCATGTCCAGGGCAGTTGCAAAATCGAGGTTGCCCCCATAGGCCAGATTCCAAGAGTCGTGGAGCATTTTGGCTCGCGTCAATACAGGAATTTCTTCACGTCTTGAGCTTTGAAGAAAATTATTGAGCTTTTGCCAGTTGCAGGGATCATAATTCACCGGGAACATACCTATAAGCAAATGCCAAAAATAAACTAAATTTCTAATCGGTTTTTTCATCATTTTCGTGTTCTCGCAATTTTCGCAATTTTTTTTTCACAAACTTGCTTTTCAAAAGGTTCCTTTGTAAAATAAAATAAATCAAATAAATCAAACAAATGAAATAAATGAAATAAAGAAAATAAATAAAATAAAGAAAATGAATAAAATAAAATAAAAATGAAATAAATCAATTAAAAATCACTTGATCCTTGAATGGTTTATTTTCTCACAAATAATCAATGAGTTACTTACCAATTTCTTCAGGATTGATGATAATGAATTTGTCTTCGTTGACTGTGTCTTTTATTGTCATAATTGGCGAATCTCCTTTCGACATCCACGTGTAAGGTTTGTGATCGATCGCTCGCAGGTTGTCCTCCGTTATCATTACTATAGGAATGTCCCATTGATAAGACATTTTTTCATTGGATGGTGGCCGTGCCTCCCGGAGATAAACCGACTACGAACCAGTAGAAATTCAAGGTCACGGACTTGGCACATAATTAACAATATTTCGCTCATTTTTCTCATTTGAAGAAGAAAAAACAAATCTTAGCGATTGTTTATTTCCGTTGCTTTCATGGTAAACAATACTCGCCTGCACGTTTGCATTTTATGGCTTAATTATAAGAAGAAGTATAGTTACCTGTGTGAAGGTGACGTTTCCGGTCTCGTAATCGCGTATGACCGTGACCAGCGGGACTCGATCTCTGTTGATCCAAGGCGCTGCTATGCTGTGGATCGTCAAGCCTGACGGTAGACTCAAATTCGTCTCCTTCACAACATCGTCCAGACATTTAAATATGTCATTAGCGAAGAAACTCCTCACGCTAACTGGCTCCTGATTATCCTCTATTTTTCTGCCCGAGCCAAACCAAAAGCAATTTATTGTTTGTCAATTTTTATCCATCCCGAATACAACGAGATCAAATTAATAAAAATCAGGTCGCTGATACCACATCGGGCCCTTTGCTTTTTTTTTAAATAGCCAAAAATTCGACTTTTTTAGCCAATTTTGATATTTCTCGGCCCATTTCATAGTAATTGTTAATATTCTTTTCATTCCATCTAATAATTTATATTGGTACTTTGATAAATATCGCAATTACTTTTGTTTGGTATTGACGTCAATGAATTTTTGGATTCCACGACGGAACAGGTCCTCGCCGAGTGTATAGTTGAACATGCGGAATATGAGTTCGGCTACCGATTCAAAAATGAAGAATTAGTCCTTACCAATAATTTTCGTCCTTTTGCCATGTTTTTTGGTTTTTTTCTAAAATTTATTCTTTCTTCATAATTGATTAAATGAACGTTCATACTTTTGGCAGAAGTCGCCTCGTCTCTGATGCCGGCGACTCTTGAAAACGGATAAGTTTTACCGAATTCGTAGTACAGAGAGTACAGCATCGTTATTGGCCATTTGCCTTCCATCTCGTCAGGCTCAATCTGCAACATTAAATATCATGTGGCCAATTAAATAATAATAGTAACAATTTTTCAACGAAATTTCGTCGTTCGTGTCACAATTTTAAGAAAATTTGTATCGATCGGCTGACTCTAAGGTTAGGATTTAAAAATTCAAGCCTTACGTCCACCGTAGTCTTCGAAGCCAGAAATGAATTCAAAGCTTTATTCACTTGTGCGTCGCTCCATTTGAACGGAGTTATTCTTTGTCCAATCCATTGATACATCAATTCGTACGCGGTATTCCACACAAGATTGCTGCTCAATTCGCTTTCTCTTAATACAAATAAAAAAATATCATTTTTACATACGCTACATATGCAGGGAGAATAAATAATATGAATAAATTACTATGTCGTCGCGCTGACAGATTTTAGTCAATAAATAGTCATTATTCATTTATTTACTTTTTTAAATAATGGGTTGATTATTTTTTTAATTCTTTCCATGAATAGAAGGGAATAATGAAATTCGAAAATTG
Source organism: Campopleginae sp. 14b (assembly GCA_030522525.1). Taxonomy (NCBI): domain Eukaryota; kingdom Metazoa; phylum Arthropoda; class Insecta; order Hymenoptera; family Ichneumonidae; species Campopleginae sp. 14b. The sequence continues at coordinate 33,933 of JAPYYS010000638.1, read as the reverse complement.
TTCAAAAAATGGTGAGATATTAAAAAAACATCATTGAATAAATAGAAATGAATAATAACGGTAGAAGATTTTTTAATCCTTTAATGAATGGCAGAAAATGTTTAAATTCTCCAGAAAATGGAAGAAAATTTGAAAACTCCTCGAATGGTAATAGGAAATTTCAAAATTATTCTAAAAATAGTAGAAAATGTGGAAATCCTTTTAAAAATAGTAGAAAATCGAGGATTATATAGAAGTACCTGAAGAACATGAGACCCCAGCTGTCGGAAGCTTTGGTAGCGGTGTACATGGGCATGGCGACAATATCGAGTTTAGGCAAGCCGATGGATTTGTTGAAATATTTTTGAAGATAATTGACGATTCGAACAATTTTGTTGGGAACATGTGCCAGAGAATCCAAATATTCTTTGCGTCCCCAGACTCGTATTTCGAGTTTGCGATTTTCCATTTCGTCGACCGGAATGGTTGGGGCATTGCTCTCGAAATCGGATATCATGAGGGCCAGCTGATAAGTCGAAATTTGTGGAGTTTTTTCGAAGTGATCCATCACGTATTCCGGATCCCCCGGCCTGTGAATATTTTATGAAATTTTTTTTGTCTTAATTGAAAAAAAAAAAAACAAACAAACGAATAATAATTTTTAATTTTCTTCATTTACATTTCGACACTCATTTTGATGGGTGTATTGGACCGAGCCATCATATTTTTGGGTCGAGCCACTCTCAGCTCGAACGTAGCTTTGTATTCGGGCTCGTCCATGCAGGGAAACCATCGCCTCGCATTTTCCGGCCTCAGTTGAGTTGCCACGAATGCGCTGAAATTTATAACTTTTTTTCGTACCAACCCGATACTGAATTTTTGTCACAATTACGCAAACTATGTGGATCGGCTTACTGTGTTTGTCCAGTCGAGGCCATGTATTCTTTTCTGAAGAAGCCCACGGTATCATTGGTCGTGATGTTTCCCGAATATTTTACGTGGACCAAGCAAGTATCATTAGCGTTCAAGAATTGAGCGAGCTCGATGACCCACTCAGATTTTAGTTGATTGAATTTCCATTGGGCGACGTCGATCACGGAGGCTCTTTTTTTTACAAGAAAAATTCAACGCATAGCTTCATTATTATTCATTTATTGCATTTAATTCAATTTTTTATTTTAATTCAATAAAAAATCAAAAAAATAAATAATAAACAACTCACGCCGCTTCGACCCCAAGAAGTTTGATCTGTATTTCGATAATTTTGATATCGTGGTGCGTATTGAGTTTGATCGTGCTACTTCCGGTCATCCATACGGCCGAAATGTTGACCTGGCCAGTGAATTTGGCTTTTGCGATGTCGGGTTTTATCTCGAGATCGTAATTGATCGGTCTCAGATCACGAGGTAGTCTGTAAGTTGGTACCTTAAGCACATCGTTCAAGTCTATGCTTCGTTTGCTTTTATGCGTTTCATCCTGATAGTCCTGAAATAATAATTTTTCGAGAATTATATAATCTCGAATTTATGCAAATAAAAAATAGAAAAAAATTCGTCTCATCGTATTTGATGCTAAATAATATTGTTACGAAATTTGATTAAATTCTTTTGATATTGTCCTATGTAGCCAAGGTCCTTAAGGGCCACGGGGGCTCGGATCGATATTTCCAATGATAAGACATTGATAGACTTACGCAAAGTTTACATCCGCCGTGCACGTACTCGGCTAACGCGATAATGAGAATAAAGCCCACAAGGGGGCTTAAAGGTGACATTCTCGATAGCTTGAACCGCTAAATAGTACAGCTTGGCGATGAAAAAATAATAAAAAGTATCGGTTCTCTTAGAAATAAAAAACAATCTCTCGATACAGAGGATTTACGAATTTGTGAAGGAGCCACTATGACCTTCGATATTTAAATTGCAACGGCGTTATATAACGAGAGAGACCTCAAGGAACAACCGCGAGGTAACGTAGTCCCCGAACTACTGTGACCACCTACGCCGCAGTTATTCGCCTCGTTCAAGAAAAATAATATCCCCGCGATGTTCTCCACACGAGGGGGAAAACCCTTGCGAGCTTCATTGCAAAGAAAAAGAGAAGGATTAGGGAGAATGGAAAAACAGAGAGAGAGAGAGAGAGAGAGAGAACGAGGGAGAGGTTAAAAGATGCGCAGCATCTGTGTTGGCTGGGGGCTCTTTGATGAGCAGATCGTAGGGGGCACCGAGAGGAGAACTCTTTTGCTCTTCGAGAGTCATAGCACGGATTCCCTCTTAACCAATTGGCAGAGAACCGTTACAAACGGTGCGTCGATGCGATGCCTCTTTCGTCTCGGCCTCATTTCTCCCCGTGACTCGTCCAGATTGCCACCGAGCGTTATTATCCAATTTTCGAGATTTGCACGTGACCATCTATCCACAACGAACAATGTTCGTTTAGTTGCCCGATGCTTTGCTCCACGACGGATGGAGATCGCGCGAGGGGGAAAACCGTCGAGCACTGCTCGACGTGGTCCATCGATGCCTCTCGCTAAATTTTATCTGGATCCTCATAGGGATGAATATTTGATGATGATACGTCATACCCTGTAGCCTCATTGCGTATCATCATCCATTCATCCCAATCGGTCTCAATGTCCATTCAACCTTCAGCTCCATTCAATTCTTTTCTCACCTTAATGTCATGTGGGGACTATGTATACGCATCTGTGTCAATATAAATAGTACAAAGAGGCGACTTGCAACTGGGTTATCGTGTCACATCAAAAATATATTAGTTGCACTTAAACATTTCTCCTTAACCTTTTTAGTACACACTGGGTCATTTTGACCCGAGAATTTTTTTCTCGCTCATTCTTTGGCCACGAACGTTTTGTCATTTTATTTTCATTTTCGTCGAGCAATAAATTCAGGCCCATAAACGTCTCGACAAAAAAAAAAACAAAAAATGCATTTTCCTCGGAATATAACGATTTAAAAAACGCCTCGGGTCAATTTGACCCAATGTGCACTCATAGGAAACTGTGCACTCGTTGAACAATTCGAGTCTCGAAAGAATATTTGAATCCGAATGAAAGGCGATTATTTATTGAATTTATTTAAAAAAATAATTTTTAATCCACCACATTTTTAATGTCTCCACGATAATTAATATATATGAGGCAGGAGAATTGAAAAGCCGAAGATAAGATGTAAATCTGATTGTAATAAAATGTTCCCCATCCATGAGAACCAATTTATATATCGATGTGAATGTATATGTATAAATTGATGAACGTATAGATGTGTATGGATCGATTCCGGAGCTGCTATCGGTAGCGGAGCAGTCATAACGAATTAGGGTCGGCGTGTTAAAGACGTTGAGATTGCATTTCGCCTCCGACGTTGCTTACCGTTGCACTTGTTCTTTCGATACACACACACGCGCACAGGTAAGATTTTATAAAGCAATAAAAATCATTTTCAACTGAAATATTTGTCGTTTAATGTTTTTAAATCATAAAAAAATGTTGCAATTCAAATATTCGAGATTTTTCGATCCTGCATTTGCGAAAAGTGCGACAATCATTCATGCACTTGGGATACATAATGGTTTACGTGCACTGTGTACAACGTCGTAATCGTATCCGACATTACATCACGGATAATCGAGCACGGTTCCGTCCAATAAATCATATTTATGCCTTTTGATTTATTTTTAATTTTTTCATATTTTTATTTATTTATTTTGAGTTATTTATTAAAATTTTCTTACACGTTAACGAGAATAAAGTAATTTGCGTACGGTGATCGTTTTGCAGCGGACGCAGGACGTTTTTATTTTTCACACTTTTAGTTTGACTGCGTGGAATATTTATGAAATAAATGAGGATTAAAATGTGCGAAGGAGGTTGAGAAATGAGTGGAAAAGAGTTGAGGAAAAAAGCGTTTAAATTTCAAGTTATTTGAAGTATTTCCTTGTATTTTGTTCCTATATTTAGTAAATTTATCATTAAAATATCATTCGCAGAGGCTTTTTGGGGATTTGTTTTGTTTGTAATGAGCAAGAGGCTGTGCTTGCTGAGGCTTTATCTTGATATAATGTTTTGATTGAAATGTGGGCATAAGGGTATTCTCGGAAAGAGGGAAATAAGTGACAAGACTATAATGTCGTAGAGTCAAGCTGTTACGAGTTAAAAAAGTAAATGTAATATAGAACGCGAGTGGGACAATCTCCGTAACGCAAATACCGCGTGCGGATCATCGTGGTGGGAGAATTCTAACATTCGCTTTGAACGAATAGCATCTCGACGTATACCAATCAGCAAAGGTGGAAAGAGTTAATTGTGCGCTACCTGTACGCCTCAGTCGCCTCAAAAGTCACGTAGTCGCGTCAGCGTATTCACGCTGAGACCTTTCCTTATTAAGATACTTTATTATTATTCGGTGGTTGTTGTGCCGGTTCCTATCGTTGAGTTTACATTTTTCAACATTTTTTTCGACTCCACATTTGCTCCAAGGATTTTTAAGGTTCGGCCAGGATGAGACGGGGCTCGGTACAGACGTGGGAGCCTTTGGCTCGGAGGCAGTGTGAGTTTTCCATTTTTTTACCGCCCAATTTTTCGAAATTCTTTGAGAAACATTTCGGGAGTAAAATTTTGATAAAAAAAATTCAAAAAATAATCGCCGTTTATTTCGATTCAAATATTCTTTCGAGTGCACAACTTCCTATGAGTGCACATTGGGTCAATTTGACCCGAGGCGTTTTTTCAATCGTTTAATCAGCGTTAAAAAAAAATTCTCGGGTCTAAATGACCCAGTGTGTATTCCAAGGGGTAATTCTATACAAACCTCGTGGAAATCAAGAAGTCGAATAGATTCTCGTGCTGCACGTGCATTCCAACTTATATATCGATAAGCTCACGCAGTAGAAACAGTCCGGACGTCATCATAACTGTCGAGGGAAGATTTTCTCATTCTCATCGATCTGCGTAGGTCGTTCGAGATCTCGGATATAAAATTTACTCGCGTAAGGTCCATACGTCAATGGTTACTGCTCGATCTCGAGCACTATTGCTCATGAAGATTCAAAATTATCAACAAGTTTATAAAGAGTGATGACGATCCTGAAAAAAAATCAGTTTGTCGTTCGCTTTCGCCGCGTAACCCTCAATTGTTTTTTCTTTTTTAATTATCAATTTATATGCAAAATTTGGATTAAATATATAAAGCACGTACCACAACCGAGACTTGGACATTTATTTATTTTCTCAAAGTTTTGTGTGTTGGAAAATACTTCGGGATCGTATTTTATTCAGCAGTTTAATTAACTTGTGTCAGTGAGATAATTAGTCGGTTTAAAAATGTCAGAAAATCGTGATAAGCCGAATAATGTGTGGCCATGAGTATGTCCGGCAAAATCCTGCCCTCGTGAAAATAGAAAAATTCTAACTTTCGAGAGTATATCGTGAAGCGTATTATTTTCGTGAAATTCGCTTTTTAATTTGTAGCTTTTTTTTCTACAAGTTTCTGGGATCGGTGAAGATTTTGTCGTTTTATTTTTTGCTCAAACTCTCACGTCAAAATGATATATATTCATTCAATTAATTTTAATTAATCAATCAATCAATCAAATCATTTATTTTTTCAATATAGTGGGACAAACCCAACGCAGCGACTCGTTTTCTTCATTTTTTCCTTTTTCATTTGCTTATTCATTTACTTATTCATTTATTTGTTTATTTATTTATTTATCTATTTATTCATTTATCTACCTATTTATTAATCAATTTATTTATTTTTATTTTTGATCGAATATTTTTTGGGTTGATGAAAATTTGAATGACTCAAGTTTGTCTGGCCGAGCTCAAGCCAGTACGTAGGCTATTTTCAATGGGTCTTTTATCATCGGCGGGAAATGATTACGCGTGTGTGTGCATGAGGAGCCTTGAGCAGCCAGTGGAAAGCTTCGAACGTGTGTGTACTGGATGTTTTACTTTAACGACTGTACAATTGACTACTTTAGTCCGGTTCTCCCTCGTTTACCTAACGATCCCAGGAACTTATAGATACGGCTTTACATGCACTAAAAGTCTCTATGTCCAAATACAAATACATATGAACGATTGCTCACGATAGGAAAAAAAAGAGTACATTTTTTCGAGCTTACACAAAGATGATGCCATCGTTGGGTCCTTTCCCGGACTTGGATCTTATTTTCAACAACAAACCGATGAAAAATCATGGTATAATAAATACGAATGAGCTTTGACTTGTCGAACCGTAGGGAGAGTTTTCGAGACCATATTTCATGGCTCTGATCGATTGGATTTCAAAAATGTCATTTTATTCGCGATCGAAACAAATTTTGCATTTTTTTTCATCAATTTTTGAGCAAAATAATGAAATTTAAAAAATGGATGGAGAAATACGAATAAGCATGATGAATGTGTTAAAAACCATTTTCCATGTGCCTGATCCGTGGGAAATAAAAAATGAAATTTTTTTGTTGGATGTAAAAAAATAATGCTGGATTTTTGAATGAATTTTTGGGTTTAATGATGAAACGCATATTAAAATTTGTCTGGATCTTAATATTGTCCGGGTGACACAGAATTTTCGGCAACTGGTAGCCCCAAATTTATTCATAATGATAGATATATTGGGTCTGTTGATTCTTTGATGAGACATGCGATAAGACATGATGAGCGAGGCACGATAAACGAGAGACGGTTTGATATTAAATCATTCCGATTAATGTGTATAATTAAATAGCGGAGTAAAGATCGTCGCAAAACCCGTTGATTTTTCTAGTCATTAGCGCCGCAGAATCATGGAAAAGATGCGCAAGAAGAATGGAATTTTTCGCACGATCCTCGTCACGTCCGCGTGCCTTTTGTTTTTTCTTCTTTTTTTTCGTCTACATATTTGAACGTTTATTTTCTTAAGATGAAACTCTTCTCCTGATGACGCGAGCGCTATAGACTAAAAGTATACCGTTTCCTTTACCCACCAGAAAGACAAACCTCGCCAATAAATCGGAGGCTTTTTACAGCCTTTTTTTAACCAATTATTATCCGTTATTCCGATCCCGTGAGGACGATAATCTTTGCAGAAAATAAGACCCAAGGATGACTACTTTTTCGGCGGCGATTCCGATGGTGAAAATAATTTTTTAATCCAATATTTTCATTTGATTTTCAGCCTCGAACATGGCACAGTTTGGGAACAGTCGATCAGAATTCATGACGAGTGATCTTGGCTTGAATGACATCGAGTACGAGAGGAAAGGTGGATTTTTCATGTCGCACAAGAAAACAGCGTTCGTAATAAGTGCCTTCGTTGTAATAATCATAGCTGCCGGCTTCGTCGGGGCTTATATTGGCTCCATTCCGAAAGAAAAGGTTCATACTTGTAGCAATTTTCGTCCAATTTTCCAATTCAACAAATAACCATGTCCCGTTGACATTATTTCTTGGGCCATTTGCCTTTCAATCACCTGATCACGTACAATGAATACGCTTTTCTTTATGGCCAATGATCTTCATCCCATTAATGTCTTTTTAAGTTATCGTGCTTAATTTTTCGAGTGCAATTCTCCTATAAGTGCACATTGGGTCAATCTGACCCAAGGCGTTTTCCAAATTCGGCGTATTCCCGTAAATATGCATTCAAACTTTTTTAAAATTCTTTATTTATCATTAATTATCCATTTATTTAATTATATTCATTTATTTATATTAATAATTTATTAATTTTATTCCTGTTTATTCATTTTATTTATTATATTATAATTATATTTCTTTTTATTCATTATTTATATATTTTTCGGAATATTTTTCGGAATATTTTTCGGGTCAAAATGACCCAGTGTGTACTCGAAGGGCTAAGCGTTAATCGGCTCCTCGCCTTCACTTTCTCATTCATCAATGAAATACTGCTTGATTGTTCATTCAGGTTTATGATACATTGGCACTTATCGAAAGCGACGTCGGTTGCGATCACGTCGTTTCATCTAAATTCTCGCTTACCAAGTCGCTCTCACCGTCTCGTTATCAAGTTGAGCTTTCACCGATTACCCAGGACAATATAGTCACCAAGCTGCACGGCCATGTCACCATACAATTTCACTACAATGGCACTTCGAGTTTGACCCAATTGGTCCTCAACGCCAAACACATCAATTTTAACAGAGCAGTCTTGTCCTCTGGCAAACCAACAAGACCCGAGGATTCAATCAAAATACGAAGCAAGAGATCTCCTATCAATAATGACACACAAACCCTCGCTAATTCTACGCTCTCAACGACACCAAATAGCGGCTCGCAAAATTTACCAACGAATGGTCATTATTTTTTGAAAAATAAAACTTTGTCAAAAGACAATACGCCATATCCTCGGCGAACCGTCCACTAATTCCTACGATTTTGAATGCAGACACAGCCGAGGTCCTGGCAACAAATACAACTTCGGTCAACCTGTCAAATGGGACATCGAGCGATTACGCAAAACTGCAATATCCATCGAGCGTGAGTACAATTTTGTATCATCACTAAAATTTCATCATTACAATTTTTATTCAAATGGAATTTTGAGCAGGCACTCAAATCCGCTGAGATATCGAGTAACGTGACCAAAGACGCCGTTTCGTCTTCGCCAGGATCTCCCACCACGGAATCATCCACGAGCGGGACTTTGGTAAATAATGTAACGAGCGTTATTTCAATAAACAGAAACGAAACGGACGAGCCAGCAGGATTCCTCGTTCTTTATCCTGAAAAACCGATTAAATCGGGAGATTATTATTTGACGATTGATTATCAAGTGCCCATCGGCGAGTACGTCATTTTCGCGAGGAATATTACGACAAACAACAGCCAGCAGTGAGACATAAATTCTTCATTTTTTTTAAATTACTTTCGTTGCTTCTTTCAATTCTTTCTAACTCGAGCCCCATTCGTTGAATGTTTTTTTTTCTCTTAGATGGATTGTCCCTTCTCACGTTAAACTTACGAGCCTAATCAAGTATTTTCCTGCCTTTAATGACGTCGCAATGAAGGCTCGTTTTTCTCTCAATCTGCCACGTCCATCCAGCATGAAAATCTACTCCAATATGCCCGCGAAAAATACTTCAAAGCTGTAAGTCGACCCTCCGAGTGATTATTCCATTTTTACGAAAAAATAAAATTAAAAAAATAAGTAAATGAATAATTAATTAGAAATTAATCCAATTTTTATAGACCAAACGATTGGCTTCTCGATGAGTTCGAAGAAACGCCGCCAATTGCTCCCGAGAATGTTGTTGCAGTAGTGACGAAGCATCTTCATACTCCAGGCAAAAAGTCGATCAGAAATGTGACGATTAATTTTTGGGATGAAAATTTGTGGCGAGGTGGAGCGCAGTATTTAATGGACAAGATCGAGCCGGTTTTCCAAAGTCTCGCGACTCTCTTTGGTGTTGATCTGATGATCCCTAAATTGGATATCATCGGGGTCAACCACAGTGACCACAATTCTGCATATCCTGGTCTCATTATGATCCAGTAAGTCGCCCAACATCTCTGTACCATTTTTAATTTTTTTTTTTTTGGGCTGAAAATCTTGCCTCCGAGCAATTTTACCAAATACACACTAATTTTTTATTTATATTTTTATCAAATGTTCATTTGCTTTAATTTGAAAAACAATTTATTGAATTCTCGACTGACTAATGCTCAATTGATTATTTTTTCAGAGAAGCTCTCTACGAGGTGAGGAATCATTCACCGGAAGTGACAAAGGAGTTGGCTCTGATAAAACTTGTCAAGTTGATTGGTAAACAGTGGCTGGGTGGATTGGTCAACAGCCAGAATTCATCTGACAGATGGATCATCGAAAGTTCGCTTTTGTATTTGCAGCATCGTCTCATAAAGGAGGCAAGTCTCTAATAGTTGATACGATCTTTCCTTCTTGGAGGCTTCGTGCAAATCTCATAATGAATAACCGCACAATTTTAGATTAATGCAGAATCTAATCATTCGACTTTTGTCATGGACGTTCAACCGGATGTATTCGAGGTTGCTGGATACAGTGTCTCGAGATCTCTTACATCAAAACTCGAACCTACTCATTCCAATTCCTTCTACACGTCAGAGGCTTATGCGATAGGTCAGCAGGATGAATTATTATTTTTCCACTTGTAAATAGCTTGCTTTATTCCCAGACACAGCCAAGACATAATTAACCCTCCACTCATCATATGGGTCAATCATATGGGAAATAAAATAAAATAAAATAAAATAAAGTAAAATAAAATAAAATGAAATAAAATAAAATAAAATAAAATAAAATAAAGTAAAATAAAATAAAATAAAATAAAATAAAATAAAATAAAATAAAATGAAATAGAATAAAATAAAATAAAACAAAAATGACCCGGATGATTCGCAGAGAGTTGATGATAATTGCGGCCTCCGTAACCCAAGCATAAAAAAATATATGAAAAACAATATTTGCCTTCGCAATGTAATGAATTAATTCATCAAATTGAAATTAAAGAAAAAAAATCGCTTGCTCGTAGGTGCATGTCTGATTAACATGTTGCATGGTGCGTTAAGGTCAATGGAATTTCGTGCCGGATATGGATCTTTCGTTTCAAGGTGGTGGGTATTCGAGAATGATGATAAATATATATTTTTCGTAATCGAAGAAAAGACGTCGGATTTTCTTCGGTTCTGCTATCAATTTTTCCGAATGTTACGTGACACCAATGTGACATATTAATCAACAAATTGGGACCATGCTTCTTGACAGGTCCAGCGCCAACGCTGATGGCACATCCTTCTGGAAATCCATGAGCATGAATTTGACTGCCGATGAGAAACCGGAAGGTGACACTAATTTGCCGGACATTATGAATCTTTGGAGCACGGCAGGAGGATATCCGGTCGTCACTGTTACGCGCAACTATAAAACTGGATCAGCTGATTTGCATCAGGTATTTCGATTACACAAGTTACTCCAAGAATATAGAAAAAAATAAAATAAAAAATTAAATTTAAAAAAATTAAGATTAAATAATTTTTTTTTTATTGGTTTTGGAAATTCGGAATACCATAACACATATAAACCCGGAAATCATTTACCCCGAAAAACTCTGGCGATCTATTTTGGGTAGAATTCATTCGGATCTAATTTTAGAAAAAAAAAAAAAAAAAAAAACCATTTCCTCAGATAAAATATTTTTCAAATTCGTGGAATATAAAAATTTGGAAAATATTTAATGCCATGAAAAATATGGATCGAGAAATCATTGACACCAACAAATTTTGGGGATCTAGTTCTGGTGGAATTGACTCGAAGCTAAATGATGGCTTTACTTTGTTAGATGAAAAATGTATGAACAGCTGGTTACTCCAGCGTCGTCTCTCAAGACACGAGACATTTCTTTACACACACCCGAGTTATTCTACCGACGAGTATCTCTCGACCAAGATAATAAACTCCTTTTTTATAAGCATTGTACGTGAGACGCGTTACTTACGAGAAAGATGTTTATTCATGATTTGTTAAGGAGACAAAAGATTTATAATGTCGGTTTCGAGTCTTTTAATGAACCGGGAAAAATCTATGACGCAACGTCTCAACGAAGATTTATTTTTCTGCATTCCGGAGAATAACTTCTCAGTGAAATTACCATGGGACACCATGGCTCCCTGGCACCATGCAATCCCTCTAAGGGATTTTGGCAAATGCATGCAAATTTTTCATTTATATTTTTTTTCTTTCAAAAATATTGAATTTAATTGTTAAAAAATTCGTAAAATTAATAAAACTCAATAATATCATTGAAAATTGTTGTAAAATTCTTTAAACAAATAAGATGGAACAATTAAATTCGAAATTCCTTCGGAAATAGCAGGAAATGTGACGTTTTCATTGAAATTCATTCGCGGTGGAAAATAATTATGTATTTGGTGAAAATTCTTAGAGGGACGAAATGGTGCAAAGAAACAATCATGTAATCGTAATTTTGGCCATAATTTAGTGTCCGTGTACAACCGCACAGAAGAGCATTTATCTGACGAGTCGTGTGTAACTTTTCAGGCTCGTTTCAGCTACGATAAGCCTTCCTCACAAAGTCAACAATTGTGGCACATACCGTTGACTTGGATAAGTAAAAACAATACTCAGCCTGTTTTTAAATGGATGAAGAATGAAGCGGAAGCAACGGTGCAGCTTGAGACGATAGTTGCTAACGAAACGAACAACAATACATGGTTTGTTTTTAACCCAACGAAATCAGGTGAATTATTTATTATTAAAAATTAATCCAGCCACGTTTTTTTTCCCATTTTCATCGTTAATTTTGCTCCAGATTTATTTATACCGTTGAAATTTAATCCGCAGGATATTATCGCGTCAATTACGATAAAGAAAATTGGAAATTGATCGCTAGAGCGTTGCAAGAAAATCACGAAATATTTTCTCCCCTAACGAGAAGCTCTCTCATCGATGACCTTTTTAGCCTTGCCTTCGTTCGTTCCATTCCTTATTCCCTCGTTTTCGATGTCATTCAATACCTGCCGGAAAATGAAAGGGACCCTGAGCCATGGGCTTATTTGCTCCAGCATACCATCAAGTTGGATCTCGTTCTTTATGACAGCCCCGAATACTCCGAATATCACGTAAATATTTTATTCTTCCTACTCCATACATTTCGACACAGAGACTTCATTATATTGACGTTCATGAGACACGAGCTAGGCTCTGTGTACTCCACACTAATGTGTGTGACATTTTTATCCACTAAACACAAAATACTCGCGTAATGAAAAATAAATTATCTCCTTCCAACGATCATTTTAGCCAAAATGATGAAAACAGAATTTGAAAAAACTAATGACCTTTTAAATTATTCATTTATATAACAATTATTTCATATAAATTAAAATAATTAAATTCATTTGAAACTAATTTATTATTTTCGTAAGAAAAGGGAAGGATATTATGAAAAGTTGAAAATTAATCGGAAAAAATGAAATATTCCAAAATTTTCATAACAACTTTTAATTTTGTTACTCGATTCAATTTATTTAAAGACTCGAATTTATTATTTTTCGAAGTGAGGAATATAAATTAATATTTGCTACGTATTTGCTTAAATCTTTGCTTACGTCCTCATGTTTATTTATTTATTTATTTTCGTCATTGGGTGAATCTGAATATTTTAAGGAACGAATGATGAAGTTTGCTTCGAGTCTTTTTGATCGAGTGGGTCTGAAGATCAAGGAAGGTTCGCGGTTAACGATGATGGCTCATCAATTGGGTTGTATGTTCGATTATCCAGCGTATCTGACTTGGGCCAAAGAGAATTATGCTGGTTTTGAGAATTCGCCAGAGTTGCCGATCAAAGAATCGTAATTTTTGATTTTTCTTCACTTTTTTTTACCTCAATTTTTTTTTCTCCCATTAAATCGCTCAATTATTGTTTTTTCAGCGTGCCAAGTTATCTTCGCAGTAGTCTTCTCTGTGCTTTTGCAAAATTAAACAACCAATTGAGCTGGCAATGGTGGGAAGAAAAATTCAGGAACGTTACTAACCGGAACGAGAGAAATTCATTGTTATCCTCGCTGGCCTGTTTCCAAGTTCCTTCGATGCTACAGGCGTGAGTATTTCTTTCTTAGCCTCACTCGGTTTTTCGAGCCTCAGTTATCGCGTTTCCGATATCGAGTCTCCATTGCAATTTCCGATTGATGAAAAAATCCCAGTAGAAAAAAAGTTCAACCGACTATGCAGATCCAATTTTTTTTCTTCCACCTTTCAGAGTTCTCAATGAAATTGTGTACAGCAATAGTTTCGACGAAAAAGACGCACTCGTAATTCTCAACAGCTTTTCCATTTATCCGGCTGCGGCTCAGGCCGCGCTCAAATTTCTCGAGAGCAATTGGAAAAACATCACCACGAGGTTTTTACACATTTTTTCTTCCACGAAACAAAATTAAAAAAAAAATAAAATAAAAATTAATCCATTGACTGCGATTGGTCAATTTTTATTCAACAGGTATGCAAAGTCTTGCAAAGTCGTCACAGCCTTTTTGGACGCCTCATCCACTGGCTTTGCCGGCGAAAAAGACATAGAGGACGTGAGTCAACTCAAATTTTATTTTTTTCAGACTCTCGCATAACATTTTCATTGATATTTTCATGAAAAAAATGATTTTTACATATTTCATTGTCCTAATGGACGAAAAAACAAAATTCATTCAGTTTCAGAGTTTCAAATCGAAAAACTACGAGAGTCTAAAAAAAGTTGGTTACGTAACGGCGCTTCTAGAAGCGAAAGCGAACGCTTCGGTATCGTTTATAACGTCACTTCCGGATAATCCAATCTCCGCGGTGAATGGGACAACGTTACAATCGTCGGAGATCCGAGTTTCAGAAAGTCTCGATGACGTCGATACGTAGTGTGAGAAGTGATGAAAACTTTTTTCCAATTTTTTTTTCCTCGGGCAAGAACGATTTGGATCGAAAAACTTGGGGGAAAAAAAAAGGAACGTCTCACCCTCGCAATCATCGCTCATTATTCATCGACCAGCCTCCCAGAAACAACACAATTCTCTACGACAACGAGTTTTATTTTTCCTTTATGCTTTTCATAGTCGAAAAGCACGATTACAAAAACCAAGCAACAAGTAATGTCTCTCCTCTCATTATTTGCCATTGGAACGACAGATTCTCGACCTTTAGTTCTTACTGCGTTTTGTTATTTAAGTAGTATACATATTTAACAAATTTAGTTGACGAGGTATACATAATAACTGTGTGCCTAATGATAAATATTAACCCGATTCGTTTATCCTCGCTCGCTCGAGAACCAAGTCATTTTTTTTTTCTTCAAGAATTAATTTTTTTTTTGCAACCCTTGTGGCATGCCCTTAAGGAGCTTGGCTTCATAGAACAATACGATAAGAATTCAATTTAAACCATTTTTTTCCAATTTTTCTTCCACAGTTGTCGAATATTTTGAGTTTACAATATGCAAAAGATATTATCTATATATATATCTGAATCCTGTGCTCATGCATGTGAACTCTAATGTTCATTGACTCAAAAACTGTGTAGAAAAAAAAATTCTTCAAAAAATTGTATATTTATTTTTAATATTAAAGAGTTTGTTCACGAAATTTCATGATATTCTAATAATTTCTAATTTTTCGAATATTTTTAGCATGGCTTCATTCTTTCGGAGTATTTTCTCATAATTTCATTGCAAATGAGGTTTAGTAACATACCTTGGATCTTCAGCGACTCAGGATAGAGCTGAGTGTTGTTGAAATAAAGCGATAAACTTATCGGGTCAATAAACTTATATAATAATTGTTAAACAGGATGAATCTCTTGTTGTTTTATCTGATCGATCGCGTTCTATGTTTATTTTATAATTCCATCATGATTTCTCGATTATAATCATCTTAATGAGTATGCTTAATTATTATTTATTATAATGGTAATAAATAATCATAATATCGATTTGATAAATCTACTTGTATCTAATGTTTTTGTTTCTTTGTAATAATAAATTTGCGCGAGACATAAACCGTCGGTTGGTTCGAGGCTCGGGATCGCTTTTTGGCGAACTCTTTTTAAAAATGTTGCAAATTTTCGCTCCTCACTTTGTGACTATTTTTGTCTTTCTTTTTTTTTTACTCGGGAATCTGACGGTACTCAGGCCTGATGAGTTTAAAAGTATATTCACGATGATCGGGTCGCAGTCTCCGGTCGGAAAATTCTCATCGACGTTCAGACATAACGAGGGCTCGGGGGAGACACATACACACAAGACAACCAGACGTTTTCTTCGTGAAACGTCAAAAAACGCTGGACCTAAAAGATTCATTATTTTCTGGGCGTCCGGTCACAGCTACAAACACGTAATTACTATTTTTTGGATGGGATCGCCCACCGGAAGAACCAATCGATAATAAAAATTATTTTTATTATTTTAATATTATTATTTAATCTTAACGATTGATTTTTTTGTTCTCAAAAAAAACGATAATTGAGAGAGAGAGAGAGAGAGAGAAAAATGGGGGATGAACAAATGTCAGCGTAAAAATGTGATGCCAAGAAAATCTCGGTCTCTATCAACAGGACATGGAAAAACTCATTAATATGCACAACATTTATCTTCCTCTGTCCTCTAATCTTCACCAAGATATATTTTTCCTCGACTGCTCTGTTTTCTTTTCATTATTTTTACTCTTTACAGAAAACGCAGTATCTTCTTGGTTATTACTGTAAAAAATTCCAACGACAAACACACCTTTTCTCTAAAGTTTTTTCCACGCTGCATATATATATATACATCTTTATTTACAGCTTAATTAAATAACTCGACGCTACGAATCGTTCCATCGGACCGAAGAGCACATGTTTGTCTTTTTATTTTTTATTTTTGTTTCCTCATAGAGGAACCTATGTGACGGTTACATTTTATTTTTTCACATTTCAAGATCAATGTGTTTGCAATTTTCCAAAACATCGAAAAATCATATGTAAAGAAAAATTTACGGAATTTTGCGCTTATAACTCGAGAACGGTTCGAGCTACAGGGCTCCCGTTTTGCACAGATGTTCATCCATACAAGTTCTTTATTCTCTGAGAATTTTGTTGCAATTGCCAAAAAAATATGAATTTTAGAGCATTTTGAAATTTTCAAAAAAATCCTTTCGACCCTCTCATTTTCGCAAATTTTCAGATTCATTGCTAATTCTTTTTTTATGAACAAAGTATAATGATAGGAAGGTTCGTATTGAGTTTGGGGATTATCGGTCGAACGGTTCAGATTTTACGAAATTTCGAATTTTACGAAAATTTGAGATCTTTCAATAACTTTTTATTTTATTTTTATTCATTCTGTTTATTTATTCTCTTCGGTCTGAGGGAAGACGTCACACAGGATTTACGATTTTTTATTTGTTTTTCTGTTAGTCTATGTGTTTGTGTGAGTGCGCTCTAAAAGTTACAAAACGTCGTGTGCGTCTAGTCTATCTCGCAATAATTTTTTTTATTTTCTCTCGTGTCTTGCTCCTTGTCTCGTTATCGTTTGTCGGATAAATTTCGACTTTTTTTAAAATCCGATTTATGTGACCAATCTGCGTTGTTCCCGAGGACTCCAGCCTGCAGAAAAATATGAAATTTCTCTTGGCAAATGTATGCCCTCGAAAGGGTGACACAGTTTTTGTTGTTGTTGATAAATCAACATTTTGGCCAAGGCAATTGAATGCGATTTGGGGGCTCGGCTTTTCCTCAAATTTTTCAACTTTTCCATCGACCTCCATTTTACTCCATTCAATTTATTAACGTTTATTGTTCAATAACAAATTTTCCGGATTTTCTCATCGTTCGCGATCTCCAACATTGTTTTTTTCATTATTTATCTCCAATTACGTGGCAGAACGTCAAGTTCGAATTTTGACTCGACGTCGTGAGGATGTCGTTCCATCCAGAATGATGGAATCACTTCCTCGAACCCATGCCGATGCATTCTATGCCAAAAAGCACGAAAAATAAATAACAACGAGCCTACGATACTTTGGTACGTTTTTCCTCGATATTTTTTGGCAGTAGGTCATTCGGGACTTGACAAAATGTATTCTATCCATTATAACATATTTCTATTTATGTATTCAAGTACGTAAACTACAATATTTACAACCCATAACGTAAGTTGTGCATATCACGAATGCGATTCTTTTTCTTTTTTTACTCTCAAAAGTTATCGACGAATAATTCTCTTTACGTATTCACAGCTACGACATAAGATCACGTCTATCGTTTGCAATTTTCATTGCTTCGTTACGATTATTTTTCTTTCTTTTTTTTCTTTTTTTTTTTAACAATATTTACGTTTATTTTATTTGCTTGTACGAAAATGTCTTTCTCCCCACAACCAATCGCTGCTTCGATCACTTTCTCAAATCCATAACGATAATAATATCATTATTAATAATAATAATGAAAAATAATAATAAGAGGACATTTGACCGAATGTTTTTTCATCTGGACCGAGGAATTGAGTTGGGGAAATAAAAAAAAAAACCAAATTGTCCCCTCAATTGTGAAAGTTTTCACGAAATTGTGAAACTTTCGTCTCATTTCCAACAAAGTATGACGATGTATTTGATCAAATAAATTAGACAGGCGATTATGGTACGAGCAGGAAACTATCATGTCATAGTAATTTTTTGTTACAATTGTCTCTCCGTATGTAATATATAATACATAATATATCGTATGTAATATATATTATATTCCATATAGATATATCATAATCGATGAGCAATTATGATAAGCTTGAATAAGCATAAAAACTGTATGTGTGACTAGCTAGAAAAATATTAACGTAGACGACTGACAGTGACATCGACTACGAGCTAATAACGGCATTGAACAACGTGTGGGTCGTCAGTTCAACTCCCTACGACTATCAGCTTTAGAATTCGTATGCTTTACTTCACCTTATCCTACAGTGTTGCTTAACAACTTATTCTTACGAAATACAAGTCGTACGAGCATTTTTTCATTTATTTTTTGGTTCTTTTTCTTCGGCTCATTTTTTTCACGAATTTTGACGCTTTTTTTTACAAAATACATGAATCTGAGGCTGCGCGAGTATACTACGACTAATGAGCGGTCCTTCGAATTCTTATGGTGTGCCACAAAGCCCAGCCTCGATCTGTACAATTTCGAAAGACCGTCTCATCGTTTGTATCATATGGGACAACCAAAACATTATTTAAAAATTTTTTTTTTTCAATAAAAAACAATGGGTAAGTTTGAAAAACGAAATTCGTCTATTTCGGTTAGGTCACGATTGTGTTTCTACCACAGAAGTGCAAACGTCTAATCAGTTTTTCGAACAATATTATCGACCGTTCGCGCAGAGACACTAAAATTAGCGTCAGTCCCTAGACACACGTGGGTCTCAAAAAAAATGTGAAAAAAAAACAAATAGAGAAAAGAAATTTTCGATCAACAGTCACGAGGCTGCTCTGGCCATTGGATTGAAATGATTTTTTATCGTCAAGAAATGTTAATCCACAGAAAAAACGATAAAATTCATCGAACGGGTCTCCCAGACCCATGTGTCTCTAGCAAGGCTCAATATTCTATTTGCTGCGTTATAATTAACGTCATTAATATAATTTATTATAATTCATCTATTTCGCGAGGATGAATATTTGTTTTATTTATTTAAAACTCGTGGCTAGGTATTGGGTTTATAAAACATACGTATATATTATTAATATAATCCATAATATATATTTGTTTGTCGTTTAAATATATAATTCTATAATAATCTATGGCAGATCGGTAAGTACTCGATGTCCAAAATTTCCTCTATCCCTGTCTCACCAACATCTTTGCAATGACGAATGACAACTGAACGATTTAATATTCGACCAATTGCCACGTTTGGCAAATAACGACTGTCCGGACAATCGTATCGAGTGAAGTTTTCTTCCTTCTCTTATTCACTCCGGTTTTTCATGCCTTTTTTCTTCTTTTTTTGTTTATTTTTTATTTCGCAATAATATAACAGTGTCGTTAATAATAGTCGCTGTTGCTTTATGTTTTTATTCAACGAATTAAGTAGTGGCAGCTTCGTTACGAGTACTTGAGCACGGACTAGTATATTAGGTATAACTTTACATTCGTTCTTTTTCTTTAAACTTGCATTATTCATTATTATTATTATTTATTTATTTATTTTTTTTCCCTTTCATTTTGCGACACGTTTTTGTCTGTTTTTCTTATTTTGTTTGTTTTTTTTTTTCATTTTCGTACGACTGTCGTAGGATTGTAAAATTCTTGGCTTTTAATCCAGTGAAATAAATAAGTTTTCTTGTTTCGAACTTAGTACTTTTGGTGGATCGTTCGAAATTTTGGAGGATCGTTTTTTGGTTTTTTAATTAATTTATATTATCTATTTATTTGATCGTCTCAGAGAGACTTTTTCCTTCTTTTTTTTTGTCGTTGCTCGTTTTCGGAGCCCTTTTACCGTAATTTTGCTCGTTGGGGGGAAACAGATCTCGTTTGTTTTGTTTTTCACTTTTTTTGTTGTTATCTCTTTCGATTTTTCTTCGTGCTCACCTACTCGGAGAGGGCGGGCAGTAGCGTGAAGGGGACGATGGAAATTGGAAGAAAACTCCTAGGGAAGGATGCCTAGGGTTAGTCTTTTTCTACGGTGCAGGGCTCGGGCGGAGACTACTGGGGCGGACATCGCACCACCGTCGTCGTCGCAAACTCGCTGAACTTCTTGTCGATAGGAACTCTGTCGTCGTACAATGTTGGCGCTTGCAATATTATTCCTGCTGTTCCTACCAGAACCGCCAACGTAAATATCCACAGAAATAATCTATCCAACACCATTGCTACGTATTTCCAATCTTCCTTGACCTGAAAGGACAACAACAAAAAACATACATTTATTCAGAAAGAGCGAGAATGGTGTTAGATTTTTAAAATTGGACAAACAATTAATGCTAAATCGTATTTTTCATCGGAGCATTCCAATTTCATTATTTTGCTCTTTTTTTATACTTTTTTTCGTCCATCGACCAGATTTTTCTTACCTTTGTCGAATCTTCGAGCATCTTGGTGTGCTCGGCAATAAAACGTACGCATATACAAGATCTGTGGACCTCGGGTGGACAGTTGGAGTGCGAGAAGGCAGGTGGTGTACGAAGTACCGGGCTCTTGACCTCTTCGATGGCCGCAGCTCCGGTGAGGTCATCGCATTCAGGATGCAAAGGCAACGGTGGCATAGGTGGTCCATGTATCAAGCAACTTCCACCGAATCGCGCGCCATCCGTCAAGCTGATGAGAAAAATAAAAAATAAATTAATAAAATTTGAAAAAAAACAGGAATGAGAATGGAAAAATCAGGCGAAGAATTTCACGCAGCATCCAAGAAGCGAGCCAATTAATATTCTGATTATTAATTACGATCCTCCCCATTGAGCAAGTTTCTTTGACGCAATCTTTCGGCGCCGACGCCTATACACGTACCAACTTAATGAAATAATTAACCGAGAAAGAAAAGAGACAGAAAAAATGAGCGGCTCTGGACCCAGCCCCATAAAACTTTGCTAGTTCTCGTTAACGCGACGAACAACTTTGTTACCTCGAAGGCGAGAGATCCTCGTTTGACTGCACGCGACTGTGAAACCTTTTTGGAGTTAGATGCTCATCCGGGTCTTCCTGCGCTGATGAATGATAAGGGTAGTAACACGTTTTTTCTTTTCCCCTCACAGTCCTCATTAGAACTCTGCCTGAACTGTAGCTGTTGGAAAACAATTGTATATATTTAAGGTTCTCTGGGCATAAAAGTACTATGGAGGCATTCCCCCAGACATATTTGTTTTCCTTTTTTTTTTTTCATATTTTTTACTATTTTTAACCATTTTTTTTTACTTATTGCATTTATTTTTTTGAAAGTTCTTGAAAGAAATTAAAATTCCACAATTTTCACTGTTTTTTTTAATAATATTTTGTTCTCTTCTTTCGAAAATATTGAAATAGAATGTTGAAAAATTGTGAAAATGAATAAATTTGAATAATAAAATGAGAAATGGTTGAAAAAATTGAGAAAAATGTTCTCTTCATAAATTGGAGGATTTTTCACTTTTTTCAAAATCTTTCCCCCCCCGGCTTTTTTTTTTTTTTTTTTTTTTCTTTTTTTTTCCCCCCCCCCCCCCCCCACGTAAAGAATGTGATCGAGTAGAATGATAAAATTGAAAAAGGCTCACCGATTAGTCTCGAATTTGTACTGAGGTCTCCGCATGACCAAGAGGCGTGGTAATATGTGTATAAAGACTCGTTTTACCCAAGGTGCCATTTTGTGGGTCTGTGGTGACCGGAAGTGAACATTGAGGACGACCACGGTGACGCATATGCTGTATAAAACAAAGGGAAACGAGTTGCGATCAGCAGATAGTATTGGTTTTTGTTTAACAACGTGCTGAGAGAGTCTTTGACAAATTTCATCTAATTAATATTTTCTGCATCAATATTCAGAAGACAATTAAGTTTGAAACATTTGTCTGAGCAATGCTTCCTCGAGATAGTGCGGACGTTTAAACGTCCAACGAGTTTTCATACGTTTGGAAAGAAAGGCGAGAAAAAAAGTGGAAATTATTTAGCCTCATGAAGCGAAGATTTTAGGCGACAGGACGAGGTCGCCACGATTATATTTCGCGAGAAAAGCTCACACCTTTCTCCTGCATATTATCCTTCACAATTATTCGTCCATGTAGCCTGTACATATTTATTAAACGTGTGTGCCAATTCGTTTGAGAGTTTTAGAATCGCTTATACTTTTTTGACTGTATTCGTTCAAGTCAGCCGCGGCGAAATGCTATATTTATTGGGTTGACCTCCCCAGCCAGAGAAAAGTAGAAAATAGCCATTTCCTCCAGCCACCCTGCAGTTTTTCTTTTCCCTCTCTCTCTCTCTCTCTCTCTCTCTCTCTCTCTCCCTCTCTCTCTCTCTCGTGACCACGACTTCTGGCTCCTCGCTTTTTTCTCTGCACCACAGACACACACACGGGGGATTTTGATGCATCGATTCTTGCACCGTCACCAAAGAGGAAACGCAATAAATATATGTAGATGTGAATAGAAAAAAATAAAAATTCAACGACGTTGCAGATTCTGCAGGGACGATCAAGTGCAATAAACCTTCAAGGGTGCAAAACTCTGAATAAAAAAGAAAAACACCATTTTCTCGATCATCGTGAACCAAATACTTCAACATTTCCATAATATTAATATTTTAGTCTTTCGAGATCTCGTTTGGAATTTTATTTGCAACGAAAAGAAAAGAAAATTGCATTTTTTAATTTTAATTTTTTTATTATTATTGTTTTTTTCAATCTGCAGCAATTTTTCGATGCTCGTGGAAAAGCGATAAGAGTTAGTGGCACGTTGTGTGTCGGGAGAGCTGCGATATGAATAATTAGTCAGGGGTGCGCTCGATTATTTGTTCGGAATGGAGCATAGATGCGCGGAAGGGCGTGGAAGGGTGCGTCAGTGATGCGGGAACCAGTGGCCCAATTCCCGAAGGAAAGGAACGAGCAAAGTCGAGCCAAGGGGGTGGTTCGACGCTCGCGATGCTGTGATCTCGCACGAGCTACCCGAACGGTCGAAAACACGGGCATGCTGTACGACCTATAATGCTCTAACAGTTTTTCACTTTTTTCTCAATATATAGAGCTACCCTGAGAACCGGAAAACGAGGATGCTGCGTGCTAGGTCGATGCCACACGATTCCTGAGCTCTGACCCTTTTCCTTCTGCACGATTCTCAAGTTTTTCAATGTCCTTGTTATTTGCGCCTTATTTTTCTCTCTCGATAGTGAATTCTGCATACAAGGTCCTCGAAAAAATTCCAAAAATTTATCCAAAAAAACAAAAATCTTCATTTTTTTGGTCGATCATGAAACTTCGCAGAAAAATTAATCTCGACAAGCGGAAATCGCTCTTGTAGAGATATCTAGGGCGCTATTATCCCGCAGCTACACAGAATTTTCACGAGGAGCTTTACCAAGCTGGCTCCTCTTATCGGAGCCCGATGACAAGCTTCAGCTCTGCGAGCCAGCGTCTCAGATGATCTCGAGCAATCTAGACCTCGGACATGTCCATATATCTATATAAATGGAATACTTTGGTGAGCGAAACTCCTTTAAAACGATGAAAAGCATCTAATGAAGGAAGTTTCGAAACGTTAAAGCTCGACGATTTGCAAGTTGATCGTCATTTAACTTCCAAATCACTCGCCACTTCAATAAATTCTCTTTCGCTCAGACATTTTTATTATTTTTTATTTCTTAACCACTCGAGTTAATACTGGGTCATTTTGACCCGAAGCCGTCGCTGATTTTTCGGCAACGAAATAAATTCAGGACCTTAAAACATGAATAATTAATACTTAGAAAAGTTTATAGAAAAAACAGAGCAATTAAAAATTCAGATTTACTGGAATAAAAGAGTTTGACAAATTTTTTGTCGAAAAATATGTTGAGGGCCTTAAAATGTGCATGATTGGTTACGAAAAAGGAAATAAAAATAAACACAAAATGCATATTCACCGGAATACAACGATTTGAAAAACGCCTCGGGTCAAATTGACCCAATATGCACTTATAGGACGTATGAATCGCACTCGAAGAGTCTTCTCATGAAATTCTATCGATTTTGATGGACGAATTCGGCGTCACAAAATTTCTAATCCCCATAAAAAAAGCCCCCACCATAAAAGCATAAAAACGAAGCCCCAGCCTCGAAAATATGAAGATTTGGAAAGAATTTGGGGAATAAATTTTGAACAAAAGAAAAAAAGGATCCGGTCGCTGTGAAATATTTAGATATATGGAATTTGATCCGAAACTCGGAAGCTTTTGAAATGATGGGTTGTTCGTGAAAGGCAGCAGCGAGAAGAGTGCAGCACCGCGAGGAGTCGTCATAGCTCTGCGGAGAGAGTCGCCCACAAAGATAATAACATGAGAAAGAGAGACAGAGAGTGACTCACACGGAATTCTTGCTCTATTTCTCTTTATCCTGAGCCGAATACTTGGCCTTGCCTGCTCGTACGAGAGCGTTTCCTTTCACCTTTTCACCGTTCGTCGGGAGCGTTTCTCACGATGAAACCTTTTGAGTAAACGAGCCAGGCTGCACTTAGTCTCGACATATATCTCACCACGAGCCCCAATACTTGAGCTCAAACAAAACATAAAAATATACGTGTGAGCTACGTGCAGCACCGATATGAAAAATTCACAAGAAAATCCATCCCAAACGTCTTCATACGTGAAGTTCCACCGACACACAAACATGTGCGTGGCACCGGATATATTTAGCGGTGAAAGCTCCAACTTCCTTCTTCCTTCGTGCAACATTGATAACTTGAAAAGTTTGAACAAGTTATCGAAAACTCGGACGAGCCTGTGCGCCCAACATCGTCGCCTATTGCTGCTCCAGCTCGGGGCTACATATACGTATCTTTCCCAAAGGAAACCTGGATGGCTTTGAGACATTTTATTCCAGAGGCTTCACAAGTCGACATTCACATTTTTTCTTCTCAAACTTCTCAGCACCACGGTTGACCTTTTTTTCCCATTTTTTCTTCAACCTTTCATAAAAGAATATTTGACAGCAGCCGGAAAAACGTCTTTACGTTAAGCTTTCCGCAGGAATTTCTCTCTCGGAATATTGAACCAGGACAACTTTGCTTTTCCCGGTTACTGACACTTTTCGGCATTTAATACGACAACCTCCAGTCAAAAACTAACCCAGGACACTTCAGATCCTCCGACCTTTCTCGCTGCTGCCCATTTTTCATAGTTTTGCCAGATTTTTTACTCATTTTTTTACTCCAAGTTAAATCGCTCTAGGGTTATGTCATTCTGCATTGAATAACGAAAAGAATGAGCCCAAATTCAAGCCTTTACGTTCATTTTTCCCGGAGATATGAATTTTTCAAAATTAGTTATCAAAATTTTCTCGTTTTCCCATTTTCTCATCGTTTTACTGCATTTTTTTAGTATATTTTTCATTTCGAGCCAGATTACTCCAGGCTCACGTGAATCTGCATTGAAAAACTAAAAGAATCAGCCCAAATTGAATCCTTTTCGTCTAATTTTACGGGAGATATGAATTTTTCAAAATTTCAGTCATTTATGACTCCAGGTCGACTGACCAGGTGAAAAAAAAAGATCACACCGTTCTATTAGCGTTAATTTATGAATTTTCCTTGCCAAGCAGCACGCCCATAAAAAATAAAAATTTCCAGCCAATACAAAATGCGTTTTTATGAAGAAAAAAGCAATATATAGTTCGCGTCCGGAGGAAAAGCTGTCGCGTATGGAAATGACGCAAGTGCAAGCTCATTTCTATGCATTAAACTTGTCATTCATTCTCGCTTGCGAATATCGATGCCCGGCTCTGTGACGTAGTCATTTCCACATGACAACCGGCTCGAAGCTCAGAATAGGCCGAAACGTGGATGGAGAGTTTATAAAATTGGAACAATCGTCAATATCGTGAACAAAAAAATTATTTTCTAATAAAAAAATTGACAAAAATTTCTTTTTAACCCTCCGCGGGTCATTTTGACCCGAGCAACAAATTTTAACCGAAATTCTTGTCCATTTATAAGTTCCATTTCAAAATAAAAAAAAAATACAACGACCATTGCAATTTCTAAAACTTGAAATAGAATCGATGGACGATTTTTCACATTTTTTTCCATTTTTTTTCTCCCCAAATACGAGAGATTTGAAGGGCAGGATGAAATTCAATGAAATTTCTTTCATTATGCTGTTCCCTCCAACGAGGCTCCATGGCTCCGTAATTTTTCCCGATCTCGAACGATTTTTTGCAGCCTCACGATCGCGAGTCGTTGAGGCGAGAAAAATAAGACATTTTATTGCTTCGCGGTCATCTCCGACACTGTGCTCGTATAAATGATGGTTCCCCATCACTCTGATCTAACGTATGCACCCTTCGATGCCGGGGACCTATGCTGCATGGGAACATGACAAATTGAAGAGCGAATAATCGATGGTAAAAAAAAAGAATAGAAAAAAAATTTAGGGCTAAGATATATGAGCGCGAGACGTTTGGGGGGTACATGGTGCATGTCGTTCCTAAGGGAGATACCGTGATGGCAAAGAAAATCGACAGCATTGGTATTCTCGGCAGCATCGCGCGTTTCATCGCGATCGTGGTTTGTGCTTTCTCGTCCTTAGAAAATAAATGGCCAAATCTTTGACCCAATCGCTCGCTATTTATTGCTCAATAACTTCTCTTTTCCTTTGACTCGAACTTGCCAAGCAATCGCTCAATTTTTCGAGAGTCTGACGAAACGATTTTTTCTGGGAATGATATAATTTAAAAAAAATATATAATTTATATAATTTAGATATTTATTCATATAAATAAATGGTGAAGCTTCTCAAAACTTTGCCTAAATTTTTTAAACAAAATCGATCGTAAAATTAGTTCGAAATTTTGGTTATTATATAACAAATACAAATTAGCTCGAACGATCTTGAATTCAGAGTATGTTGTTTTTTAGTAAATTTGTAACAACTTTTTTTCATGAACTTGGGCTCGCGTAATCATTTTGTATGTAACAAAAAACGTTGAAGAAAAAATTCTTTCGTCGTTATTGAGGATTTTAAAGGTGATTTGGGTCTGAGATACTCACAAGAGAAACTAATCCGTATAATCGATATCGGAGAGAAGAAAAGAGGCTGGTAAGCCGTAGCCAACGATATATATCCCATTTTCTTCAATATTAGATTAAGATGGATGGCCAGGAGGGCGCGAGAAAAATCCAGAAGGAGAGAAAGCTGGAGGAGATATAAGGAGGGACGAGCAGTTACATTTTTCTTCGTCATTCGTTTCCCACTGAAGAAAAATCGGAAACGTTTTTCCGGGAGTTCCGTTCGAGCTGTAAAAACCACCGGAAAGTGTGTCTTTGCCTTTTACCACGAAAATAAGCGAACCGCGCAAATTCTATTCTTCGGTCCGCAATTTTTTTCCTCATATATATATATATATATATATATATATATATTATATAATATTGTATAATATTATCATATCATTATAATATAATATAATATAAAAATAAAAAAAATTATATGAATTAAAGAAAATAAATTTATAAATACATTTTATAAATAATTCGATAAATAATTCTTGTCATTGTGCCAGAGCGGAGATTTGACTGAGCATTTCGTAAAACACGCGGAAGAGATTATGTAGGACTCGGGGGTATTTGATCTGTTGCTTTACAAATACGTAACTCCCGATGACACATACAAGGGGAAAGACAAAAAGGAGGAGGAGGAGCAGCAGCAGGCGATTGAAGATCGCGTGAGCGCTGTCGGAGCGTCAACCGGAAGTTCTAGGCCGGAAAAAGCTCGACAATGTAGCGAGAGATGACGCGCGCTTCTGCTGCTGCTGCTGCTGCTGCTGCTGCTGCTGCTGCTGGAGAATGTGTTTTACAGAGCGCAAGGAGAATGATCAAGTTTGCGAGGTGAAGCGACGAAACTTTTAATGGAGTGCCTCGAGACAAGGAAAAGCTTCGTGTCATGTCTGAACAGCATTATAGAGAAACCTTGTCTACGTGAATTATTTAAGGTATTTCATGTCACAGAGAAGACAGCAACGATATTTATTTTTTAAATGCCATATTGAATCCTCGAAAACGTTCATTCACAAGAAAAATAATTGGCTTTCGTATTTTGCTCGAAAAAAAACGTTTTTCCGATAAATTTGGGAAAAAGAATATGCAAAATAAATGATGAAATTAAAAAACAAAAAAAATGAGGCCTTTTTGTCTCTTTGAAATACGCCACAAGGGACAAAGAAGTTTCAGGATTATAACCTTTTTGTCAGAGTGTGTGTAGGAATAAAACACTCATGGGATTTCTCGTGCATGTATGCGACAAATTATTCTCTTCGAGTGGTAAAAAGAGTGTGTGCGAAAGGGGGGCGATGGACCATTCGTGCTACGACTTCGAAAACTGGACTTTCCATTGTGCCTGAATCCCTTTTTTTATTCAGCTCCTTTTTTTTTATCATTTTTTTTAAAACCCAGCCCTGCAGCAGACAAAAGGACGATTCGGTATTCTCTCGAACCTCGAGAGCAAAGAAGAATGCGAGAAATTTCGCTCGTGCGAGTTCGCTAAAAGGCTAAAAGTTGGAAAAAAAAAACACACACACACACACACTTTTCTTGTAGTTGCTGTCGCTTTTTTTCCACTGCTCTCTGACAATGCCACCGATCGTGCTTCATTTTTTCCTCGAGCCTTTCAAGATAACCTGCAAGAAAGTCTTTAAATGCCAACCCAATTTCTTTATTATTATTATTTTCTCTTCTGCTCCGAATAAATCGAGTCAAAAACACTTTATTGCCATTCTCACGAGTTTCAAGAAACAATGAAGCTATCTCTCACGCGTCACTCATGCCGAGAGCTCAATTCTTCATCAGTAATTGTCCCGGAGATGAAAAATTCAATTGTTTCTTTCGACGGTGCTAAGAATTCGAGTTTCTTTTTTTTCTCATAAGAATATCCGCATATTTCGTTGAAAAATAATAATAGTCGTCGATTGGGTGATTAAAGGTGGTCAACGAATTTTAAAATTGCGCAAATTCATTCCACGAGCGGAGGAGATCCGGCTGAAACTTCCCATGCCTATCGGGGCGACAGAAATTTCGTGGCTAAGTAGAAAAGTCAACGTATGCTCAGACCAAACAATTCTTCCACAATTACTTGAAAAACTCGGACTTTTTCTTCTCGTCTTGACCGACAAATTAACCCTTTGAGTGGGTCTTGGGTCAATTTGACCCAAGCAATTCTCTAAAAAAAATTCATCCCGGTAAATATAAAATTTCGTGTCTAAGTAGAAAAATCAACGTATGGTCAGACCATACACGTAATCCTTCCACAATAACTCGAAAAACCAAGTCTTTCTCTTCTCTTCGTGAGTAACAAATTAACCCTACGAGTGCATCTTTGGTCAATATGACCCAATGCATTTTTAAACTCATTGCATGCCGGAAAATATGAAATTTCATGACTAAGTAGAAAAATCAACGTATGCTCAGACCAAACAATCGTTTCAGAATTATTTGAATAATCCAGACGTTTTCTTCTCCTTTTGAGTAACGAATTAAGCCTTCGTCGAGTGCATCTTGGGTCAATTTGACCCGGGACGTTTTTCAAATCGTTGTATTTCGGTAAATGTTTACGTTTTTTTTTGTTATCGCCCTGAATACATTATTTTGAGGAAAACATGAATGCAATGCTAAAACATTTTGTTGCCATTGTTGGGGGGGGTCAAAACGAGCGAAGGGTTAAAAATAAATATTATTATCTCGAAGTTTAATGACTTTTGGAGACATTGGACAAGCTTCATTAGGATTAAGTGGTTCTATTCCCACAGCTGGATGATCGTCCATGCCAGAGTGTTCGGCACGTTGATCAGGTTGAGTGAAATAATGGAAAAATTGGTTTAAAGTGTGAGCGAGTGGGAAAGGGAGATGGAGCAGGGCGAGAGATGAAGAGCAGATAGAGCATGCACACGAGAAGTAACCATGGAAATGTAATTAAAATTCTCACGTGAATTCCTCCAACCAAATCGCTTTTTCGTTCCCAATGCTGTTACGGGCTCTTGAACATTACAATAAAATTCTATGTCTGACCGTGGCACACAGAGTGGGGGCATTTTTCCTCCCTTCAATGAGAGGCTAATTTATGCATGAATTACGTTGGTCATGCTATATGAAAGAGTTTGGGAGCGTGAGCCACGAGGGGAAGACTGCGGCGGAAGTTCGAGTGGTTTTTGCATCGTATCTCTCTCTCTCTCTCTCTCTCTCTGCTGCTGTACGAGTTGTGCTCGATGTGAGTTCGCACTTGGCTCACAGCCGGAAGCTCTCTGGCGGAGGCAAAATGGCATGGCAATTTTTTACGTACGTGTAACACGGATTATTCGTAAATAAAACTACGTTATTTTATTCTGCGACAGAGCATTGTGAATTAATGTTTGTAAATTCTCCAGAGATTTAAATCGTCAGACTCCCCCATTTTTAGCTCACTCGTTCACATTTCGTTAACTTTTTTACTACAGACGAATCCTCCACTCGAAAATCTTTCAATATTATTATTATTATTATGTTGGTGCAAATGTTATTATTAGTATTTCGTTGATGAACGTTTCTTATTAATATTCAAGTGGTTCTCGACCCCTCGACCGATGCTCCTTCGAGCTGCATAGCTCACTGATCCATCTTTCCCTCGAATTTCGATGAAATACCCGGAGAAATAGACAAACCGTTTTATTTGCGATTTCGATGAAACAGAGAAAAATCAAAATAATATCGAATTTAAAAAAAAATATGAATTTCAATTCCAATTTAATTTTAAACTGAAAAAATTAGAAAAAAATTAAATAGTTTTTTTTAAATAATTAAAAAATAATAATAAAATAATAAAAATTTGTTGTATAAATAAATAATGTAGCGAATGGTCGTCGAGCCTGAACAACGACCTGCTTGTCGCCGGGCACTTCATCCGTCAAAGATCCACGCAACTCCATAGAGACGATCTCCAGGCGTAAGTAGTCAATGCCCGCATATAGTCAGACCAACGTCGTTTCTCCGCAGGCTCGCGTTTACCAAGGATATATAAATAATGCGTGTAACGTCGGTCCATAATGGTGAGCCAGTGTGCGTAGACATTAGCGCCAGGATAGCTGAAGCGACGTAGGGACTGTAGGGAGGCTTAAGGCGATACGAGGCAAGGGACCGAGCGGGAAAGCAACAATATCGATGCCAAGGAGCCTAGGGCGAGAAGAAGAACAGACTGAGAGAGGGTGCGAGCTCGCGGAGCCCACGGTAAGTACAGTAAATCAGCAGGTTCTCTAGCCTTTAATATTTATACGAGGCAATTCATTAAGGATCTCACTTCCGGCCTTGTCGGCGCCCCAATTTCCCGAGAAATAGAATTTACTTATATATAGATTTGAAAGGAATCCTTGTGCTTTTCATTACCCAAGTGAAAAACTGCTTTTCTATGGAATGTCGTTCCAACTCCATATTTGGGGTCAATCTGACCCGGAGCCTTTTTCTTGTTGTGGAGACGTATTTCGTTGTGAATTATTTCATTTTTGGGGTCAAAAAGACCCAGTGTGTATTCTAAGGGTGGATTTGAATCCTCGGCGCTGTTGATTCGAGCGATGCTTTTTATCGATTGATGCCAACTTTGATTGAATGGTGAACCAGCGTCGGAAATTGGATCGATAGAGAATACAAAATGCGTTGGTAATGATGATGAGCGTATAAGCGGGAGATTTGGATATTTTTGAGAAACAAGTTGGAGGGCCGTATTGGAAAATGTCGAGAGGATTGTTCGAGCGTAGAATTTCATCGTCGACAAATGTATATAGTTTGGTAAAGCACTGCACATTCGTACTCGATTATTCAGCGTTTTTGAATGTTTTGTGTTACCGGGAGAGGCTCGAAGCGCCCAGAAACCCAAGGCGATAAATATTTGATAAGGCGATGATTGCGTAAAACGTTAAGGTTGAGCCGCGCGTACCGAATAATAACCGCTTTCGACACGAGCTTTCCGGAGATCGCAATTCGAGTATCGTGCTACCTTTAAATTGGATTTTACTCTCCGGAGGGATAGAAAGAGAAATAGACAGAAAGAGAGAGAGAGAGAGAGAGAGAGGAAGAAAGATGGAGCGGAGTCTTGTCGAGAGGGAAGCTTTGGCAAGTTCTTCTCTTTCTGGCGTCTCTCTTTTGGCTATAACGGACATACGTTTCGCTGGTGACAAGTTGGCTTCTCTTGGCACTTTCTCCCGCAATGTGGAATGTCCAATCTAACCGTCTCCGAGTCAGGAAACCACCATATTTAAGCCCTCGTGCCGACCTTCCTATTAAAACGATATCTTGTCTTTTTCCTCACACACATAAACGTTTTAATAAATTCTACAACTATTATCCTGTCCGAGAGCTATTTACTTGAGCGAGAATAACAAAACATAACTTTTCTCTTAATCTCATGGGATAAATGATTATTTTTTACTTCATTTTTTACCTCGACGAATTTCATGAATAATTTCGCCCCTTAATGCTCTTTTCCCTCACATATGTTACTTCTACTTTCTACATCGTATTCCCCCCCCCCCCCCCACCCTCCGCCCCTCCTTCCTCCGCCCCTGCCCCTTGTTGTCCGTTAAACTGAGCTTTTTCGCACATTTTTATTCTCTCCAGGGAACTCCAGGCTCATTTACATATTCTGCTGTTCCATTCTCCCGTTATCTGCTCTTTGCTATGACGTGTAAGTGCGCAAGCAAACTTCTGTTTATTATGATTGATAAATTAGGAGAAGCAACATTTATGAGCCTTTGCAAGGCTCATTGCTGTTGTTTTTATCGTCGAATTTCACTCTTTAGTCTTTTCATCGGGTCAATTTGACCCGAGGTGTTTTTCAAATCGTTGTAGTCCGGTAAATATGCATTTTTTTGTTCGTAGATACGATTTTTGTACTCAATTATCCATTTAAAAAAAAATAATTGAAATAATGAAAAATTAATAAATTAATGATATTTATTTTCCAGTGGCTCGTTTCAATAATTCTGACACTTCCTACCCCAAAACGTTCCATAGTTTTTCATTTGACTCGTCAAAAAAAAATAGAATTTCGTTAAAAAATTGAAAAAAATAAAATAATAATAATTAAAATAATGAAAAAGAAATTATAAATAAAAAATTAATAAATGAATGATATTTACTTTTCATTGGCTCGTTACGCGAAAGTTAATGGCAAGAGGGCAAGAAGGAAATTGAGGTTAGCAGGTTGATGACATTTTCAAGACATTTATTTCACAAGTGCTACTATTCACGAGCGACACAGCAAGATGAATACCCTTTATACAGATGAAACACAGACTCATCTCTGGCTCTGTTACGTTCGTTGGTATACGAAGGCTCTCTTGTGCTTCTACTTTGGTTTCGTACCTACTTGATGCTTGCAAGTTCATTGGCCCGGGTTATGAGGGGCTTTCTTTTCAGGGCACTGGAACCCCCTCCGCCCTTTCCCTCCTCAGAGAGCCACGAGGCCTCACGCTTTCGCTTGCAACCTGCTAAAGCGGAGACTCTTTGAACCAGACGCTGCTGTCCACTGTCGGCGTTCCCTCGCTCTTACCCCCTTCGTTTAATATTAATAGGAGCATTTGCAGCCTCTTTCCTCTCTCCCTGTACAACGCTTTCATTCTCAAAGCCTTTTTTCTACAACCCCTCAACCCCCCCCCCCCCCCCCCTCACCCCCTCCCCCCCCCCCCCCCCCCCCCATTCATTGTAAATAATCGTTCGCACTCGTCGTATCATACCTCTAGCTATAAGTGACGCGAAAT